>JAJEKV010000010.1:24135334-24323565 GCA_021234155.1 Isoetes taiwanensis | reverse complement strand
TTGTTACTTCGTTCAGTTATTATTGCTCCCAAAAATAATACCAACCAAGATGTTTGACAAAACCAACCATTATAGCTTGAGGGTGCCCTTTTGAGCTCTCACAGGCCATTAGAAGCCATTGGCCTCCATCAAAATTATGCTGCCATGGCATTACCAACGATAACGTGTGGCATCTTAATCGTCGTTATACCATCTATTTTAACGCGTATTAAATGCACACCTCATTGCAAAGCATTGCCTTGTATATAATCAACAAATGACATCGAAAATATTTTTAGAACATGGGAAAATCTCTGCATCCATTGAAGATTTGCATCCATTGACACCACAACATTTTAAAGATTGCATAGTAGGTTGTGGCTTGGCCCCCCCATATCATAGATGAATCTTGAAGGACCAACCAATTTATTTTTCATTTGGTGAATCTAAAAAGACCAACCTTAGACAATCGAAAAGAACCAATCATATCATGCCACGAGGAGCATAAGGGGGCATTTTGATTTTCTCAGTTCCTCCTGTCACATTCTAGCCACTTTTAGTTAGCGCACAAATGTCAATTCCCCTTTTTTTCACGCGGAGCGAAATCAAAAACAGAGGACATGCTACTATTATGCCATTGTGTTGCAATGAGCAATTTGGTTTTGAAACGATTAAAAAGCCAGTTCAGATTCAAATTCAAATTTATTTATTTTCTCCGTTGCCAAGTCGAGGCTGCAAATTTTTTGCTATAGAGTAAATCTCGTAATTTTACAAAAATATATATACTTTCATTCCAATAATTTCCTTTTATATCTTCCCGCCAAAAAAGTTAAAAAACCTAGGCAACTGATTTAAATTACTAAGGATTTTTAACGTTTCTGGCAACTTGTTGTTCCACCAGATGCTTCCTTGGGTGACGTGCATATCTAGCGATGATTCCATCACAATTTTGAAGACTGAAGCACTTACTTGACTTTTTTTTCAAATTGAGCCAATGGCCAACAGGAAGAGAAAGTGCAACCTATGTAAATACAATCCCAAGCTCAACAAATTAAAAAAGTGAACTTTTTGCCTCTCCATGTGGCCTGCCTGCTACCCATAATTACATTTGGTCCCTAATTCTTCTACTATTTCCTCTGGTTCTCCATATACATAAAAACACAATTGTAACCCCCATTCTGACGATGGGGAATAAATGGAGCCACAACCCATATCCAACTTCTAGATAATAAACTGCTACTTTAAAACCCCAGCTCATGTACAAAACTAAATCTCTCGAAATTCTTGACATACTAGTTACCAAGGATTTGTCTGTGATCTTCTGAGCATTCTTGTCCCTAGCATACTGACATCTGATAACAAATGGTTCATGATCTGTATTACAGAATAGGACATGTCAGCAGTCTCTCGTCAAAAATAAATAACATTCCTGGTGATTTAAGTACTGCAGCTTGAACAGACAAGAACATTCTAAATACAAATTAAAAGACAATGCCTACAGGAAATGGAAAATCCTAAAAAACATGCTGGAAAAAATAAAGCAGCATCTTGAAGCAAGATATTGTTGGAGCAAAACCACAAAACTTCAAAGAGTATTCAAACCAGGAAAAAGCATTCCTTTATCTTCTCTGGTTAAGAAGGACTTATACCTTCAGGTTCCATTCAAAAGCCCTTTCTACCTGCAACAAAGATGAACTTCAGATTCCAGTTTAATAGACTATCCATTAACATCAAAGAAACATTGATACTTCTTGTCTTTACTTAGCCTTGCATTTTTCTTCTTTGAGGTTTTCCACTCTTTTCTCTAGCTCTGCAGTATAAGCCTGAAATAAACCTGAACTTTTCAATAGTACAGCCCAAAGAAATCTTAGTTTCATTAAAGAATATAATTTTGTTTTACTGATAATCCCTCAAATTTTTTCTACCCTATATACAGGAATGCTGGACTGCCATATAAGCTCCCTTGACAAATGCATCAAGCTAACTGATGATTAAGTATATGCTCAAAATATGCTTATAGTTCTTGAGATCCTAGCGTTTATATGGCACCTTCCACATTTTAGCTCTTCCACAAACGTATATGGCACTTACCATGGACAATGAATGGCATATCTGGTGGTTAGTTAACAGTCACATTATGTTACACATTTTATATATAGCAAGTTACCTGCTTCCCTTTCCCGCGATCAGCAGCTGACTCCCTATTTCTGATCATACGACGTTGACGAGGATCAGCCACTCAATAACATCTTTTCTGCTCCTCTTCTTGGTGCTTGCGCATGGTCCATCAACATTTCATGTCAGAGGAAATGGCATTTACACTGCCCCCAGGTACCATCTGACACATATAAAACCCAGCTCCAGATGTATCAGCCCCAGTCCCCACAAAGATTGCCTTCCAAACCATCCTGGCCGAAGAATTTGAACTTACAAATGTGGCTCTCTTCCTGGCCCTCATGCCTCGGCTGTTTCCTGCAACCTCATTCGAGCCTTAGAAACTCGTCCACCACCTGAAATAATGTTATCTTTAAAATCATACTCCGTCTTTTTGCGACATTAGATCAGGTATCAGAGTAGCTTCATGTCCCCAATGTCTTGCATATTGCCATGATCATGATGCATTTGTATAAATTCCTCGTTATAAATACCTCTGTACAGGTTCACAGTCTGGTCATTTGAGTACTCACATCGTCTTTCACTACACCTACCTTTACAAGAAAATCCTCTAATGTCCATACCCCCACCATATTGTCTGGAACTTCCTCATCCACTCCAACCCGCCTTCATTTAAACGATGCTGAATATCCTTCCAAATATCATCCAGGGTTTTCCTACTCAAAATAGACTGTAAATTTAGGAACCTTTCCTTTCTAAAACTTCGGTCTCAGAAGTCTCCAGAGTGATTTATCTGTTCTATATTGGGCCTTGAAGCTTCCTCAGTATATTCCTCTGCATCTAAGCTCTTCGTTGCAAGCTCGCCTAACTTACTAGACATGTAATCTTCTTGAGATTCTGACGGAATATCTTTGGAATCGTCCTCTTGGCTTAGAAGAGCAAGGATTCATTTCAGAGTGTTCTGCTTCATCTGACATGGTTTCCATTGTTTTCCTACAAACTTTCATCCGTTTTGAAAAATGGACGCTGTCAGATTCAATTTCTGGAAGACTAACGGCGCCCATGACCAAATCTCTTCCGGCCAAAGCTTAGGTCAAAATGTACGACAAATCAATTAAAGCTGGATCACCGTATTTAAGCTTCAAAATCGCTAGAGGTAATACTGGGAAATCATACCTAAAATCCGAGCTTGCAAGTCCGTGGAGCAATCCCGACCAAAACCGCAGAACTTGAAAAACCTCAAGGTGGCAAAATGGACTAGGGGCGCCGCCAAGTATATGGTGCCACGTGATTTTCACGTGTTTAGAAAATGATCGTGGATAAAGATTCGCAACCCCGTTTAGACCGTGGGGAGAATATTCTAGCATATTTTGCAAACATGCTGCACCGGGAAGTCACGTATAGAGAAGTTGTAGATTCAATTAGAGCATTATATGCTGTCAAAATTTTGGAGAAACGGCTGCAATGGCATGCGCCCTAGTTGTACAGATAGAGGGGTGTAGATTCTTTGCTAATAGATGGAATGTTTTGTTACGGCAACTAGTGGCGTGAGTGGAAGCTTTCTGATCCACAATTTCTTGGCATTTTTAAGTGAGATAAAGATATGTTTAGCGGGGTTGCCTAACTTGAGAGCTGCAGCTTTCCTGAAATTCTAGCTATGCCACATGTCTGCCCGTCACGAGAAATCATTTTTAGTCGTCAGGTTCTCTAATTTGAATCCTAGGGCCAAGAAATTAGAAACCCAAGTAATTCTCTGTCCGGGTTTGGCCTCGGAGTTTGGCGATCCTTCCTGCTGACTTTGCTTACCCTGCCGTTTATTAAAATTGTCTCGGCCTTCTTAGATGGGCTTTAGCTTAGAAACACACCATAGGCTTTGAATATAGCGTCTTAAACATGTGAACATCATGGACTCTATAAACTTGCTTCCACTTACACTACAGCGAGCTCTTTTTCATCAAAGTTCCTCTAGACCATGGATCTTACACCTGCGAAGCATCGATTGTCTACCATTATTGTCATAGATGGGTTTTAGTACTCATGTTGTGAAATTTTATTTGTTTTTAATAGCAAGCAATTGATGCATCATCTTTCGGGCGACTCGGGGGCAAGCTGTTCATTCATAGCAAGCAACCCTTGCAAGATGCCATGCACCACCTACATTGTTTCTTGCATTTAAAATATGGCATAGCATAAAGGCTCTCACTTGCGCTAATTGCTAATGTGGATGGTGCAAAAGAAATGGCGAATCATGATGGCTTTTGTGCAAATATTATCTCTTCATGTGTCATGTGCTATTGAAGCGAAAGGACTTAATTTGCGAAATAAGGAGGAAACTTCGGATGTCCACTTTTTATGGGCATGGAGTCCACAAGTGAACATTCTTTTTTGATTTTTATGGATGTGCATCCATCAAAATAAGATGGCTGGTCCTTAGTTAGTAATGATGGAGGTGGCTTTCTTTTATGAAGTTTTTTTGAATCTTGTTGCTTAAAATTTTTTTATATTCTCTAATTTTCAGGATGAACTTGATTTGGTGGAGAAAGTGGGAGCATTGAATGCATCGTTACAAGGCATAAAGTTACAATTCACAGAAACAACTAAGAGATGGGTCGGATTGCATTGTGTCTAAGCACTTAAAAATATTATAATATGTCCTATGTCTAAGTAGAACTCCTTGTTCCATTTCTTCCTAAGCTTTAAAATGTCTCTCTCCTCCACATGCTCTGTTCCTTCTGCTGTCATATGCTTTCATGTGCTAATGCTTGTCATGTTTTCCCCTTTCACCGACTATAAATTTGTATCTTATGCATATTTTCACTACAAATTAACTTCAAATTGGTTTGCTCGTTTCTTCTTTTGGTTAAGCATTCTTAAAGTTGAGAACCGCCCTTTGTTTCCTATATGCATTTTCTGCACACAGACCAGAATAATCATTTTTGCTATTTCTCAGTTCCACACGTAGGATCTCATTGATGATGAATAGACACAAAAATTAGCATGGGGGATTGGATGTTATAGACTCTGGCATTTTTCGGGTTTTGAATTTAAAAGTAAAGTAAGGATAAGACACTCTGAAAAGGGCCGGGGAATGCGATCTTGAGGTGGGTTTGGAGCTCTTGAAAACAAAGCCCGGGTGAGTGAGCGAATAATTTTTTGAGTTTTTATTTTCTTGAGTGTTAGTGTATCACGATGATGACATATTATATTAGTTTGTGTATTTCCTGAACTGATAAATTTTCCTTATGTACTATAGGAACAATTGACAAAAATGCAAGAAATGAGAGAATAACTTGTTCTTGCACAAAAACATTTTGATATGCCAATAACGCCATACCCCTTTTGGCTGAGGTATTGATCTTATTCTTTGTAAGTGTATAATGTTCTATTTTCAAGTTGGTCTAATGTGTTCCAAAGCTTCCTCCATACTAGATAAGGTAATCTTAAATGAACCCAGTCAGAAAAAGGATTCCAGTCCAGTAAATACTCTTTAGAGTTTGCTAGAGACACCAAAGGAGTTGCATTTTCTCCAACTTTCATTATATGTAGCACCACTATAGCTAATCCTCGGGAGCATGTCATGGTACAATTTTTTCTTATTATGAATTGTCCACATTCCCGTCAAACCACATTTTTACACATTCCGTTTCATCCCATTCCTTTTCAATGTAAAAGACATGAGAGCAAAAGATGCACTAATGAATAGAATAGAATAGAATAGAATAGTTTTTTAACGTCCACGGAGACCAATAGGTCATGGGACCCATACAAACAGGGGAAGATGAATAACTAGATACAAAGAAATAACTCTTCTGCTGCCCTTCATCAATCCATAATTAAAGTATAGATGTGTATTAAAGACACCGAATGGGCAACTCTCTCCAGCACCTGTACTTTCTTTTAGCAAGATTGGAAGGAGTCAATTCATTCAATGCAGCTCTTGTTTCAAGTATTTCTCACTCTCTCTCGATGGCGGTCGATATAAACACATTAGCACACTATTTAAGTTGGCCTATGATTTCCATATTTGATCTTTGTATTTTATAAACAAATTGCATGAACAAGCCATAACACTAAAACTTTTCTGGAGCAATCTCGTTTTTGTATGTAAAGGCTTACCTTTTCCCCTTTTTGCAAAAAACAGGTTGAAACCCGGTTAAAGACATTTTCTCAAATTTATCAAGTTACATAACCTTTAAAGATGCAGTTCAAGGTTACTCAAATACACTGTGGGTTGAGCTTGATGTCTAGAAACTGGTTTTTGAATAGAGTAAGATTGTTCCTGGAATATGGGATGTCTGATCCCTATGGGTTGATTGGTAGAATATGTATTCAAGACCTTCCATTATTGATAAATGTGTAATCTTATTTATTTCATAAACTTTGCAAACAAGATCATGGCATTGATATTTGGCTGTAATTGATATTTATCTCATGCACCATCTTGAGCTTTATAGAATAACATCTATGGGGGTATTGAAATTTTGGACAAGAATAGATTGAATTGTACAATATCACGGAGAAATTGGAAGGTTGCCATATTTGAATGATTTTTGAATGTGGCAACAAATTTCTTCTCAGAGCCATTCCATTCTTGAAAGAGTTTGTTAAGGAACTTTGGCGGAGGCTACAACTTAACAACAATTACGGTCTATGCTATTCTTTCAAGGATCAACAAAAGAGGCCATAAAATGGCAGATTTAAAAACTAGAAAATGCCCATTATATGGTATGCCGGTTGCTCCAATGCTTCACACAACTCTTATTTAGTCTAGAATTCCTTCCATGGTCCACGCCAATTCCATGTCACTCAATATAATCTCAAACCAACTAGATTAGCACTCGCATATGTTGTAGTGCCCAAGACAATAATTTACAAGATATTAGGTAGGGAGATATTTGTGTGGGACCTTGTTGAAACTAAGTAACCCAAGCGATGGCATGCCATTGTGCGTAGACCAATAGATGAAGATTGGGTATGCAACTTCATGAGCATTATTGCACCTCTTAGTTCTAATATAAACTTAGATGTTATAATTTGGAATCAAGCAAGCAATATTACTAATATCTGATAGATATGAATTTAAGGAGGAAAAATAGTAAATACGCATTGTGCCCACATCAAACTTTCTGTGCATTGAACTTGCAACATTTATCGGAAGTCTTAATTATCGTCTGCATTTTCCTCCCTATTAAAGAAGTGAAGTTAAATAAATACATGAAAACTCTACTAGCGCAATGATTGTGTATGTCATACCTTCTCTTGATTAAGTTAGAACACGTCTGGACCATGATGATCCTTGTATGTAAGTAACAATTTGACATAGTGTTTGCTTTCTTTCTCTATGTCGTAACAACATACAAATTTATAATCATAGCTAGCGTGCGTCCACCAAAGTAAGCACGAGCATCAAGGAGGAAGGAAGGAAGGTTTTTTTTTATCGTCCACGGAGGCCAATCGGCCTATGGGAGGAAAGCATTCTGAGAAACAACGTCCATGGCCTTCAACAACAACACACTTATAAGTGACTGCATGGGTTTTTTAATCCTAGTAGTAATGGTTGTACTAGCCTATTGTATGTGTCCCATGACCTCTTGGTCTCCATGGACATTAAAAAATCTATTTTATTCTTGCTTTTTAATTTCTGTCACATCTCATCTTACCTTTCTTCCTTTTGTCGCCACCCTCCTTTGCCCCAAGCCTGCCCTACTGCTAAATACAGTTCTACTCTGGGCTTTCAAATATGATTTTTCCTTCCTTCATTCTTTGCTATGTATATCCACTTCTTTTAAAGATCTATTCTAGAGTTCTAAGCCCTCAATGCTATTGAATCTGATGCTGAAACCTTGTCTTAACTCTGTGCATCAATGTAATGGGTATTGAGAACCGTCTCAGCTGAAAAGGTGGAAATTGGTGCATTCTAGACTTATTTCCAAGGATATAAGCAACAAGGGGAACCTGCTTCAGAATATCAGACCCATTTCCTTAAACGGAATTGACGGGTACGTCATTCCTTAAGATACATTTCTTGTATTCTTTTGTTCTCAGATTTTTCATAATTGCTGCATATCAATGGCACTTAAAAGAAACATGCTCATTTTCTCTGTTCTGCTTGCTGTACTACTTAGACTGTTATGATTCAAAAATGCTTAACATGAATATATTTATAACTAAAGATTGTCGTGTAATATCCTTAATTAGATCAAACAGCATCATGGCACTGGTCCATCAGACAATTGAATGTCAAAACATTCATCATTGGTTTCTCAACAAACTCTTTCATCATTCTAGTCTTGCTTGTCATTTAGGTACTACCAAATCTGGTTAGTTTCAACCTTCCTGTGATTTTTAATTTCCATCCCTAACGTCGCATGTGCAAGCATCTGCTTCCGGTGGAGTTATATGACAGATGTGCAAGCATCTGCATGCCATGTTTTTCCAAAGGAATCGCACAGCTTCATGTCATATTTTCCTAAATGAAGATGGTTTCTTGTGTTTCGTTCTTCACTGTACATTTAAGCGAGACTTGTGATAAACACAGACTATGCAGCTCTCATTTTTTTTAGCACGTTTGCACAAACGCAAGTGGACACTTTGAAGCAATTCTAGAGTGTCCACGTTGCTGCCAACTAGGACTTTTTTCCACGTGGATGCACTTTCCATCGTTAGATTTAATCGACGGTCACAGAAAATTAAGGGAAATTCCAGCGTGTATTGGCGCGTTGGGGAGAATGCTTGCCAGCGTTCCACATCTTGCGAAATGGCGACTTTTCCTCGATAATCGATGGTCTTTGGGGCGAAGATCTTAAGCCAGTTGTCAGAGACAAGCTCTTGCAGTAAGATGGCATTTGCTCTGGTTTTCTTTAGTAAGTTTTTTAAGATTCTTATACGAAGACTTAAAAAGGAAGTGCATTCTGCGCATTGAACATATACACTGAAAACCTATGGCTAGGCGATTGAAATGCCTCGGGGGCTCCCTTTGGTCTGTCAACCCGAGCGATTCGGGGAAAGTTTTTCGCCGGCGATCCACAAATGCATTGGAAAGAAGACTCTTCTATCTCCGATCATTCAAGATTTATCGGCGTCATTTGGTTTATATGATTATGGACCTCGGGATCTTGATTAAAGCCAATGTTCTTGCCTTACGGAGCGGGTAACCTATTTTCCTTGTAATTCTTGGAAATCATCTTGCTCTAGAATTAGGTTTAGCTTCACTTGGATTCCTTTATAATTTGCATGTCATTTTACCCACGGCATTTTGTTACGGAGGAGAATATCTTTGGAATTAGATTACCCAATGTTACTCAGGGGTTGTTTTTAAGGCATCGAGGTCATGTGGATAAGTTCAACGATCTTATGGTTAAAAGATGAGAAAAGAAGGCTCTTGCTTTAGGGCAGACCACCTTCTTAAAGATTATGTTAAAAAGAAACCTTGGAAAAGAATCCAAACATGCCACAAGAAAAAAAAAGCATGAATTGGTAGTGTTTTGGCGACTTTAGATGAGTTGACCAGTGAGCGGCTTGGTCAAAAGATTAAAGTAGTATGGAATCAAGGCTCGAAGCGAAGAATGACCTCTCGATCCATTCCCCTTTAACTTAATGTTTGCGACCTCCATTGGCCCAACAGGGACCTTGCACAGTGCGTGCTTTTTAATTTGTACATGTTTATCGGTTGCAATTTCAACTCGTTATACAAAGCTGTTTATTTGTCCATGTAGGTACTTGCGTCCGAAAACCGCCCAGGGAACTTTTGTAAACTTTAAAGATCTATACTATTATAATGGAAACAAACTTCCATTTCTTTGCGGCCTAAATTGGTCAAGCATTTAAGTAATGAGGTTGACACTTAATTGACATCACATCACGTCATGTTAAGGTGCATGTGTTAAGAAAAAATTGTTTGGATACATAAACACAAGTCATTTTGACTTGCATCTTTCTGAGTGCACCAAGGCAAAGGGCTACTAAGAGTCAGTGAGTTTACTCTTCTTGAAATTGAACATTTTGTTGATCCAAATGATAAATCATCCAAAATTCAAGTCTGTAGCTGATCTAGAGTTCCTTTTATATCAAAGGGATGAGCAGACAACAATGAAAGGCCCTACTAAATCTCACCTTGGAAAAATTTGTTGAAAAAGTAATTTTTTGTGTTCTTATTGTAATGATTCTTTATACCATTTCTTCTCATCTTGGCTTTCTCTCGGGATATAATCAACAATGAGGCGTTGGGGTATTTCATTGGGCGGGCGTACTTGTTTCTTACTTCCCTTGGTATTGATAAGAGCAGGGCTAAGCTTCCGTCAACATTTAGCCAATGAAATGGCTCACTATCAGCAGATTGTTGGGATCTTTGAAATTGAATGCTCACATGGATGGATTGAATGTGTTGGCTTAGCGAGATAGATCGGCATATGACTTGAAAGCACATCTTGTGAGTCTTGATTATAAGCTTTAGTGAGTATTATCGTTTTCAATATCGAATTGGTCCTTCTATAGGATGCTAGTAAGGTGGACTTGGTGGCTCATGAAAAATATTACGAGCAACGAAGGATATAGAGGTGTTGTTTTTCAATCGGTCCTCTGCGGTGATTATTGCATTTCTAACACTCAAAATAACCTTTTCGACGAAATATCGGTAGTGTCAAACAAGAAAGAGCTTGGGGTTGCTTTCAAAAGAATCGAGAAGATTGTCGAGGGAAGCTTTGCGGGTCATCTTTTGGAAGAAAATTTTATTTTAGATTAATATATTTTGCTAATGTCTTGATTTTCTTGGGGCTTTGGCGGAAAGAAGCGACTTTAGAAATGAAGGCAAAGCTTGAGTATGATGGCCAAGCACCCTTAACATTGTGTGTAGCCTGGGGGGGAAGCTGTCATTATCACTAAAGAGATGATCATCTCCATCTCCAAAGCGGAGACCAAAAGTTCATCAAAGGACCTTTACCCCATCGTTATTGAACCATCATTTGGCATAGAGCATTATATATTGCCTATTTGAGCACAACTTCTATATCGACCCAGCGAGCAATACAATGTATTCGGTTCCCATCTTTAGTTGCCCCTATCAAATGTCTTGTGTTCCCATTAGTACGAAGGAAAGTTTGGAGGTCTTGGCAAGAAAGATCTCTTTCTCTCTTACTAGAAGCGAGCATTGCAACTAAAATAGATGTCCACGGGGACAACAATAGGCAAAGAGATATGCTTTCGGACCCGATGAGCTTGGTGTGCCATTCGCAATAGCTTTGTGGACTTTGTATCGGCGAATGCATTACGATGCGTGAGAGAGATACAAGGGGCACAAGTCCGTGTTCGATTAAAGAGGTTACCGAGGTCATCTCGGATGTCCGCGAAGGGCGTTTGTCCTGGTGGGACATACAAACCAATTACCTAGCGTTGGCGGGGAAAGTGACTAAACAGTTTTATTTTTACATAAAGAGACAATCGACAATCTATCATTCTATGCCTTCGATTATGAAGGATAAGAATGTGTATTGGGATTCCCAGTAATTACAAGAGCAGAGGATGTTTGCAAATTATGTATGAATATACTCATTTCTCCTACATATATATGCAGATGCAGAAGAAAAACAAGAACAGAAGAGAAACAAGAACAGGGCTGGCCAATTCAGCATATGTAAGGTAAATATGGTCCCTGATATGGTGCCATGCCCCTAGCTTGTGCTTGCCACAATCTGTGGATGACGCTTGGCATTAGGCATTGGTATTTGGTAGGAGGTAGGATCCGTCGGCGCTGGAAGAATAGGTGAAGTCACGTTGGGCAGGTGAGTGTAAGCGTGTGGTGTTCCTGAAATAGAGAAACAAAATGATTCACATGAAGAGGCTCCCAAGCAAAAATGTGTACATAACAGGAATCGTGAGGAGTAAGAACTATAAGTAATGCGCTTGCTGAGTCCTAAAATAAGAGTGTGTTTCTTCACAGTTGATTTGGTAGAGTCAGTTATTCCTGGCAAAATTCATTTCATATAAGTTCCTGAAAGTCAGCAAACAACGAATATAACTGTAGCAATATTCTTTTGATTGTTCTTTGGAGATGCGTAAGCGAACTCTTAAAACACTGCACTTAGTCGTTCCACTAATCTAGTCAAGTTCAACAATCACAGGGGCGAACTTATGCAACCCGAGCTTCATTAAATATGCTTATCGAAAGTGTAAACCCGTTCAGGTAGCAGAAGCAGAAGACGTTGTAAAAACATTTGATGGTTTAGCCTTAGCAGTTTCTATACCTTAGCAAACCCGTGATATGAGCAATCGGTACATGAATGCGGCTCACACTTCCGCGTCGATATGTGAAAACAAATTACATAATCTGCAAAATGATATGCTAAATGCAAACATGTTACATGCACGCAAAAGCGATGCATTTGCAATCAGCTAATCTATTGTGTTTTTGTTTTACCTTACACTTTCTTGTATCAGCAATTTTTTCAGTGTCCCTGTATATGACTAGGTCAAACTACTACACATGATTCCCCGGCAAGGCCATCTATCCTATCTATAGTCATTCGATTCAAATCAACAGTCTCTAATTCGCATTAATCAAGATGGTCTATCCAAATATGATTCCCCTATCATTAACCATTGATGCTTCTTTGTCCGCATTTTTGCAAGTAAATCCATTAAATCCTGATGATAAAATTTCCAAACGGTCTTTTTGCAATTGTAAACTCTTTCCAATTGTTGAAAAGGATCATCCCTATATTTTTAGTGTGGAGAAAGAGAAAGACTTGCTTCTTGACACATGGATGAACATGCTTGAATAAATATATTATGATTTATTTTAGTTCCTAGATAAAACAATTAAAGCAACGTTTACTGCAGTATTCCTATCGAGGTAGGCTAGTTTAAGTAACTATTACGTGCGGATCAAGTCTTAGAAATTAAGTCAAACTGCCCTAGTACCGTAGATATTCTCTTGTAGCACTTGGATCTTAGTCTTCATGATTGCAAGACCATCGGTCAAATAGCGTGATCTTTGCCTTGTGAGTAAATAGAATAGAATAGAATATGATTTTTATAGTCCACGAGGAGACCAAGCTGGCCTATGGGACCCAAGTAAAAAGAAGAAGGCGTTATTACTACCGAGGATTAAAAACCCCGCCCAGAAGGGTTTTAGGAAAAACCTTAGTAGCAATAAGGATCTTTGACATCTTTGCAGTTATATACATAATCACAAATGCGGTGAGGTTAATGTGGGACGGGGGGCATAAGCGAGTCCGGCGTATCCATTACCTCCGGAGTACGATCCCAACAAGCCCTACGGAGGCCGTGCTCCGGTAGCTCATGCAAGGCACGATGGGGCACAACTAGCAAGCATACCGAGCCGGATATGCTCAAATGCGCGGGCCTGGCACGGAGGCGTGACTTTCATCCTCAATGGCGCCCTGTTGGCGGCCCGGACTCTCCTCCTCAGCGGCTCCCAAATCCATCTCCGCGATGTCTCAATGCGGAGGTGGTGTGCACCTGTCTTGAATGGAAGCAATCACCACAATGCTTTTCATGGGTAGATGGATGCGCGGGTGGTGGTGTGGGCCCCTCGTGAGCATGGGATTAACCTGGCGTCGATAATTTGCCACCTTGACATGTGACCAGCCTCTGCATCCCAAAGCTTGGCCATGAAGCAAGCATCAAATCTTGCTTCAAGGCGGCCGTTCGCCGGTGTATGCACTTTGGTCCACATCGTGTGCTGCACATTCCATAGCGAGAACCAGGCTTGCTTGCCTTTCCGCGGGCTTTGAGTTTTGGGGCCCATCGCCAACTGCCAAAGCAAGGTTGGGCGGCGGGCTTCATCCATAGCCACCACCTTACGGAAGTAAATAATGTGGCAGCTCGGTAGCACCCTCTGTAATGGAAGGAAGCACATCTCACGGAGCAAGATCGATATGGGACCGTGGATTTCCTCCCGATTGCCCGGGCCAAAAGGCCTTACGTACATGCTCTAGATGGTTCCAAGTGGTGAGGGATATCAGCCCCCCCACTTCGCCCCATAGAGGAGGACCGGTTCAACCAAGGCCACGAACAAGTGTGCTGGTGACCCCCATGCATCTGACTCTACCTTGTATTTGTTGTTTTGCATTGCATCTGAGGGCTTTCCGACTGCGGTGACCCGTAACGATGGATGCATCCCAATGTGTGGTAGTAGAAAACTCAATGCCCAAATACTTATAAAGGCTGAGCCCACCTCCACTACACCCCCGGTAAGTGAATGAGGGAAAGGCGTGGATCTTGGGATGATGGGACCAGCTGACACCCTTGTCTTAGCCAAGTTAACTCTCATGTCGGTGAATTGGCGAGAAAGTGTCCAAAGCATCTAGGTGGCGTTGCATGTCCTGCAGGGGTATATCGCGGCGCAGGTCAACATCATCGGCATATATGAGTTGCGGTTATGTGGTGCATCAAGCTGGCCTCCCCCCCGTGCTTTCGGTAGCCATTCTTCTAGCTGGTCAATGCCAAGCCCAGAAGGCGGGGGATGAGAGGGGCAAATACAGGCGCACCCCATGCTACTAACAACGGGCTCCCCCGACGGTGTGAGGCGGCCGGAGCAAGCCTGGTATAGTGCGTATATGGCATTACGCAAGTCGGCCGGGGTCCCTAGGCTGTCTCGGTCTATCCCACAACTTATCGAGGCAGCGTGTGTCAAAAAAGCTTTGCGAAATCCACAAAACAGCGATCAGTTACGGCGTTGATTCCGGCTATCTTCTATGAGTGTTAGCAGTGAAGATATGGTCAATAGTAGAATGCGGGGCGAGCTTTGCACTAGCGTGAGCCGCACTTCTCCATCCTCGCCCAAAGTATCGATTAAAACGCTCAAGAATCTGGCAAGCAACTTGGCAAAACAGAACCGACCATAATGAATGCGATAGTTGGTGGGCGTGGGGGTCCCCACTTTGTATATGGGCACAACTCTTTGGTAGTCGGTCGCGGGGAAACCTTCTTGCAATGCCACTGTTGAAGAGTGTTGTGAGAACCGACACCATTGGGGGCCCGGCCCACTTGAGAAGCTCTACACGCATACCATCCAAATCTGCTGCCTTCCCATTAGCGGCGTTGCGGGCCCATTATGACATCCCCTTGTTAATGACCCGGTGCTAGGCACATGCATTGGAGAATGCTTGGTGCCCGCTTCCCATTGGGTCATCACATTTGTTAAGTATCTCACCCATTGTTCGAATAATATTTCACGTAGGGTGTCTTGTGCGGGCTTACTCAAGACCTTTCTCGAGAAGGCCCTAGGGTGGCGGTCTAGAAGACCAAACATCATTCTTTGGTGCTCATAAGGTACACAGCTTTCTTGGTCTTGAGGAAGGGCGGTATTGGCCGGTGACTGCTTGAGGCGAATGGTGGGGTCCGGCACTTGGCGAACCATCGTTTCGACTCCGACATTCGTCATCGAACCGGTGATTGTGGGGAAGGTGGTTGCGAGCCCACGTGGATCGTCGGCGGCCTCTCCCAAAGCATCATCCCCTACCCTCGGAAGGGCTGGTTGGTTTGGGCGTCTGTTGTTGAAGTGTGGGGAGTTGCGGCACTCCCGGCGGCTCATGCTCAAGCATCCTCGCATAGGCTGCCGCATGATCATAGATCGAGCCTTAACCGTGGTACATGGGGTGTTGGGGCAATGGGTGCTCGGTTGGCTGCCAATCTATCTGCAAACGGTGATGGTGGGTCTACTTCCTCATCTCGGCCCTTTTGTCCGGAACTTGAAGCGAGTGATCAAGAGAAGGCATTGCTCGTCCGCTAACCGCGTAATCCACCACCCCGAAGGTGCAGCCCCCAGTTCTCATCTCTGCAAGTGGCGGTGGAGGGGCTGACCCAATGCCGACCATTGCAAATGACCGGGTCAAAGATCTTTGCCCGGTTGGCGGCCATACCATGTCACGGAAGGCGTCATCGGCGCCCTTGGCCAAACCATCTCTGCGGGGTCCATTTGCAACACATCCTCGACTGGGGAGAGTCGCGGTATTTTGGGATCTGCTCTGCCCCTGTCGCGGCGCATTGAAATCTCCAACAACATGACCTTGCCCAATTATGCGTACTCTTGTATGTCATCATATAGATGCGACATAGGGCTCACACTTTGTCCACATCAAAGTGCGTGTGGTAAAAGTTGCTCTCGGCATGTGGGAAATAGCAAAACCGCCACAAAGGGGCTGCCATCGGCGGTTACACTTCGTACCCACAGTTATCTGTTGTGCACAATGCGCCTGAGGGAGAGCCAGGTGGGCCAAAGAGGCATGCAGGTAGTAACAACATAATTCCTCCGTGTCCTCGTTTTCCGGTGCACTCATTGAAGGCCGAGTGTGGCCGGTATCTGGCAAATCGGTAGCTTTGTGACCCGGCATGTTCCCATGTTTCCATGAGGGAAGATAAAGGTCCATGTCCATGGCGGCGGAATGAGGCCTCCCCTTACGCCATGGAAAGCCACGGCAATTCCGGGATACCACGCGGAGCCGCGATCCCTATTTAGTGGCATGCATACGCCGCCGGTCGGTGGTAGTGGTGGTCCCGGGGGAAGCGGAAGATGTGGATGCACGTGCGGCTGGGGCGCCTCGAGAGGGACTTCGAGGGGCGGGAGTGCACATCCTGTTTGGCTGCACAATTCCCGCATCCTTCCCGGACCAACCCGCTGCCCCTCCATGTGCTGCGGCAATCCACGACTTTGGCCCTCCTCCGCCGGGTCTCTTCTTTGTCTTTGGGGTCAAAGTCGGTCAGCGTCTGAGCCGTCCCCTTCAACTTCCGGCCGGCGGGATGGCTACCCGCTCACCTTGCGCTCTCAAGCGTGAAGATGACCACGAGGCGTCCGGTGAATTCCATGGCGGCTTCGCCTTTCAATGGTCACAGTCTTTGGGAACATCATCCGGTCAAGATTTATGCGGAGGGTGGGAAGTGAGATGTTCTCCCGACTCCTCCATCAGGCCTCGCACTACCACATTGCGGCTCCTGCGTCTCTGTTCCTGGCCAAAAATTAATTGCAAAAGTAATCTCTAATGGTTTTAAATTTATTCATGTTAGGATAACAATTTGTACAATAGTTTATATAGTTGACATCACAAGTCCACTTAGTAGTTACGTTACCATAGACTATAAAAAAATGCATATTCTTTTATCTCCATAGCATGAGAAGGTTCATTCCATAGTTAAACAAGACGAGCCAGCAAAGTGCAAAGCATAAAACATGCAAGCGATAAAAACATGAAAAAGAAGGATTCCTGCCCAAACAAAAACCTTAGGAATTTGGTGCCCGACAACGAAATCAAAAGCTCCAGGTTCCAATCATTCTGATAAAACACAAGTGTTTTCACCGAGCCCCTCCCCACTCCACGAAACTAACAATGTAAAAAATTCCAATCTGAGACCACCTAACCTCTACCCCAAGCCTGCCCTACTGACATCCAGAAAGAACATGTAGAAGAGGTTAGAAATAACATGTACAAAAGGTTTTCATGAAAGAGGTTTTACGCATAAGCGGTACCGTCTTGTTGTGATATGTTCTGAAAGTGTTTGTATAACAGACAACCTACATCCTTACTCACGCACAACCTTATTGTTTATAGATTTGTTTAGTGATACTTGATTATATCTCTGCTTTCATTAGAGAACTTAAGCTGCTCATTTTTTACTGGCTTGGACATGCTTGCTCCTCACATATCTGCATAAAGTACAAACCAACCATAAATTGTTATTAAGTCTCTCTGCATTATGTTCACTACATGAAAAACCAATTGTTAAACTTCTGAGAAAAACACACCAGGGCACTGCAGAGGTGAGATGGTGCTCCTAGCTCCTGGTTTTAGAAATGATTTGGACACAAAGCTTGAAATGGTTTCTGGCTCTGAGCTCTTCTCCTTTGCTGGAGGTGATCCTGTAGCGCCATGGCTGCTACTAAGGAAAGAAGGCAGCAAAAATGTTCTAGTCGTTGGTCATGGCTGTGCCCGCTTTAAAGTGGCATGAAACAAGAACACTTTTGAGGCATCATTTCAAATACAAGCACAACATCCATCTTAATTAAAAGGAATATAAAATGCAAGGCAAGTTCAAGGGCATTATCTGTAATGTTGACAGAAGAACTGGAGAATCCAATAAACCTTTTATACAATACAACCGTTGAGATAAAATTGCCATGAAAATTGCAGTCCCAGAATAAATAACCTTCTTCAAAATTCTGCGCTACATGCTAGAGCAAATATCAACCAATGAAGCAAATAATTCAATCACATAATCCATCTTTGGGATCCATCTTCGAACAAAACAAGATTGGTCTGCAAAATATTCCAAATCTTAGAGTCAACAACGTTGTAACTTTGAACTCTAACAAATCAAGAAATAGTAAAACCATGGCTTTGTCCTCCTATGAATTGCATATCCATATACAATAAAATCAATCAATAAAAATGCGTGCCCTATCTTCTTCTCCTTCACAAGGTTTGAAAGAGTAAGATATCCTACCTATAAAGACCCTTGTTGAAGCTTAAATAGGGCTCTCAACAGCAAGTAATGCAGCATATAAAAACATGCCACATTAGAGTGTGTAGATACATGGAATGGAAGTATTACTAAATGTAATTATAGAAACAAGGCAGTATTGTTCAAATGACTTCTAAGATGAAAACCGGAGTCCCGGCATCATAAGAAAGAGAAAGATTTAAAATAACAAAATAAAGGCGGAGTCCAGTGTGGGAAACTTCGCCTAGAATTTAAACCATCATAATGAGTTATGAAAGAAATGAGAGCCGGATTCAACCAGCCGAGTTGCCCTGACCAGTGCCATGGTGGGCATCAACCCATCTGATCTTGACAAATCTGCACCCAAGTTAGATGAACATAGAAGGATCTTGCATGGCAGCACTTTGCATGGCAGCACACCTGGCTCCCAAGGAATGGAACTGAATTACAATGAAGAGTTAGCCAACCTTCAAGAGGGAGCCACCTTGGAGAAAATCACTGACATCTTGGAAGATATTGAAGCAAAAAATGAGGCAGAGGACTGGCCCGTCACAAAGCCCTTTACAGGTGCCATAGAGAAGAAAAAGAAGGGAAGACAGCAAAAGAGGGTCTCGTTTGAACCAGGAATTATTGCCGAGGTCCTTTATAAGCACTCTATCTCGGAAGGTGCTAGCAGGGGAAAAAGGACAGCCTAAAACTAATGGCAGTTAGTATACATATAGAGGGAATTTTATCCCTTAAGCAGTTTTTTGTTGCGACTTACTCTATGGGAGCCTTATCTCGTCTTGGAGGTAAGTTTTTGAACCATCTCCCGTGCGATTATGTATGTTTTCTCATATTAAGTAGTAGAATGATGGTTGTGTTAAGAAGTTAAGGCATGGCATAAGGGTGCCTTGGTTAACCCGAAACTCTAGCTTGCTTGTTAAGGTAATGCTGCAATGTAAGAAGGTTGGCCTCCAAAAGATTGGGACCACCCTAAATTGTTGGCAACTTGGCAGTGATAAAATGCTTTGTCAAATATTGGCTGACAGCAGGATTATGGCAGTAAGGGTACAAGCCTATAGTGAACATGGCAGATTTATGTATTGTACTCTTCTTCTACAATTGGCAGGTAAAGGGATAACTTTGACGTGGCATGGCAGAAATACAGGTTCTATCCGGAATGACAAAAATGCAGGTCCTGTTAGCCCTTTGGGCTAAACATATGTATGAGTGGCATAGGCCACATGTATTTATCACATTGGACCACTTGATCTAGGGCCCAGATTTAGCCCACATATGTGGTAGGTGGCATAGGCCACATGTATTTGTCATATTGGACCCCACAATCTATGGCCCAGATTCAGCCTAGATCTGTGGAAGGTGAGATGTCAGTTAGGGTTAGGGTTTTGCTCTACTATTTAGAGAGAGCATTTCCTCTCATTGTTTAGGTTTTTGCTCACGTTTTGGAGCACCTCCTTTTGGAGCATCAATATGATTCTGTTTTGTTCATTCTTTGCTTTGTTCTTGTTCTTGGAGTTCTTCCCATCTTCTTTTGTTGATCCATGAGCATTTCTGGCAGCCTTGTGGGGACTGCTGCTGCAAGGTGATGCCAAGAACCCCAAATATCAACACTGGCGCCTCATGCCGGGGTCTCTTGGGCTCATGATCAATTTCTTGTTTTTCTTTCAAGCATCTCCAAAAGTTATTATGCAAAAATATTGGTTCTACATCAACACTTTCTTGATTCTTATCTCGATATTTGCCCGTTCTGAGGGGCCGCGTGATTTTGGGAAAATAAGCAAGGAGCATATATCTTTTCGTATATCTTTTCATATATCTTTTCCCTTTTGCTTGGGTTCATCATGTTCCATTTGCTTGGGTTTATCATCGACACTATTTTTGCTATCGGTGTAATTTTGTGTTGCAGATGCCCTCCGGGTCTTCAATACTATCCAGTCCATATATCTTGGGGTTTTCTTTTGGGTACTGGAGATGCCCTTCGGATCTTCAGTAGGAAACCCGTAATTTCTTTCTTGAATTAATTCTGAGCACTGTTCCGATATTTCCTGGATATCCACCAGCAAGCCACCAAGCCACCAAGACATCCATCGGTGCGCACAGTCTAAATCTATTGTCTTCTCTTCATCTGCAAATAAGCATTTCTAAAGGCGCAAAACAGAGAAATCCAGAACTTTCTAGTCCTGGATTAAAGATGCCCGACACGGACACACTCAGTTTCCTTCAGCAATGTGCGAAATGAGGTGTAGGAGATGAATATGATGCACAAAGCTGCTACCATTGCCTCATGCCATAAATTTTCTGAGCAAAGCATCCGCCCATTTTCATTACAATTCTAGCGAGACCCAATTACGAAGACCAACCTCGGTATGGCTCTCTCACGGGATCACAGGGTTTTGGGCGAAAAAACTCATTTTCGTTTCCAGCTGCTGCGAATTTTAGGATCCAACTCCCAAATATCCAGCCACATCAAATTCTTCTCGGAATCCCGCAATCAGACGACCCCAATTTGATCTACAAAGAAGCAAAACAGAGACATCACTCTGGTGCTCTGCTCTTTACTCAGAGTTTTCTTGATGTAGCATCCGTTTTTTTGCCCAACTTCGGCTAATTTCACAAGTTTCTATGATGCGCATTCGAGCTTTATGCGCCTGGCGTGAGTACAACCGGGGGGCACTTAACCTTTTTTTCAAACCGAATGCAGGTTGTCCTCACAGATGATTCGTTGGCAAACAAGCCCCAAACAAATTTTCTTGCATCAACAGTTCAATCTTCTGGGGTAATGTCTTTTCCAGTTCCATGGGATCAAGCTCGCTCCCTTTTCCTCAAAAGCCCCATGGATTTGTTATGCCAATTAGCCATGAATTCAGCAATATCTTAAAAGCCGTCTTGGGTTTGCATAGCCAACCGATCTCTCATCCATCTCTCTGGACCATTTTCGGAGACAATGAGATGCCCTCTTTACGCAACAAACAATTTTTTCGGCTTTGGGCGCAGCCCGGCATCACTTACGCACTTCATACGCATCTATCAGCGGACCATGGCGTGACAGCGGTTTTCCAGCGCCGAGAATCAATCAAGCTTGTGTCGGCATAGCGACAAAGCGAGCATCGTGTTTTTCCACTGCATCGAAATTTTTTTTTAGCGCCATCTTTCCGGCGACTTTCTCCTCCGCGGTGCGGTGATACCCCTCAATATTTTAAATGGCAATCAAAGGCACTCTTTTACGCAACAAGCCCGATCTTACGGCAAAACTTGGGCATGAATTACGTGCATCTTCTCAAGGCTACGTTGAAGAAACCACCTCCCGCGGCCCTCCGGCGTGGACAATCTATAGCTTTCACAAAATGGGAAGCATGGCGCCCACCCACCCGCGGCTCTGTGACCCCAAGATTTTCAAAAACCACCACCATCTTTGCCCGTCAAAACCGATCAACCACTAGAGTTTTGCACGTGTTTTTTTTTCAAAGGGTTTGGTGCTGCATCACCAAAGCCCACGGCCATCACCAGCGTGGCTTCAATCGCAAAACCTTCCGCGGTGCATCGCCCAACCTTCCTAAAGCCCGCGGCCATCCGCGGCGTGGCCGGTCTGCAACATCTTCCGCCGGCGTGGGCTTTGTCGCTCCGGCGGTGGCAACAAAGTCTTGGAGACCTTTACGCAACTCTCCGGCAACAAGCTTCAAGGCCATAACCCGTTCGGGCGTGCTACCCTCACCGCGGCCACAGTAAGTCCGTCCACGGCCCATCACTTTCGGCATATCCACGGCCTCCCCACGGCGTGCGTCAGGATCGAGCCCCCGGGCCCGGCCCCTCGCTGGCGTGGACCCTCCCGCGGGCTATCGCGGCGTGGCCTTCCCTTCCCTCGAGAATCCCACGGCCCATCGGGATGTGGCCCGGCACCTTCGGCGTCGGCTGACCCTCCGCGGGCGTGGTACCCGATTTTGGCGTCGCGGCCCACAACCATTAAAAAAAAAAAAAAAAAAAATGAAATCGGCATGGTTCCACACACATATCTTCAATGACTCGATTCTTTTATGGCGACACTTGGCACTTGGGCCATTCAAGATGGGCAACATTCTTGGTATTTTCCACTTCTTCTACTATTGAAGAGGTTTTTTTTGCTACCATCTATCACGTTCTATACATGGCGTGCTTATAAGCAAATGGCGTGAAGATGATTCAACCTTCCGCCCCTTTCATACCTTAACCTTACATGGCCCAACGGCATGTTAAGGCCATTCTTGACAACTTCATTTGCTGCTTCGATCCGTCCCCTTGGCGTGACTTTTTAATGGTGACTTCTTGACCTCTTGTCTAATTTTTGAGGCATTATGCCTTTGGAGGCACAACGTTTCATCAATCCATAAGTCCAGCAGCATCCTTCTCTTTCAGCAACAAAATCACGGCCCAACGGCGTGAGTTCATCAAAATTGTCATGGCCCCTCACGGCGTGACTTCGCGCAAAACTTTCAATCCCCTTTTCATGCAGGAAGTCTTTGGAACATATTTTTGGCACATTTTGGGATCTTCTTTGCACCCTTGTACCAACAAACCTCACACAGCCGGCGTGTGTAGGCCTTTTTTTCAGCAATCTTTCCTCAACCTTCAACCTTACCTCATCGACCCATATGCACCCTTCAAAGTTGCCCAGCATATGATCAAATTCGGACGCGCTATGCTGAGTTGGTCAGGCCTGGCCAGCCATTACATGTGACATTGAGCACAGCATCCGTACGGGTGCTGGGATCATACCTTCAGGAGGTTATGGACATGCGAGATCAGCTATGTCCTCAGGCACACACTTGACATGTGTATATACATTGATGTATACTTATGCGGTTTGTGAAATTCTTATTACGCCCACGGTTTTCCTCGAAAACCCTTGAGTGAGGGGTTTTAACCCGGACAGTAATAAGTTTGTTGCGCTCCTTGTGGGTCCCATAGGCCGATTGGCCTCAGTGGACGATAAAAAATCATTCTCATTCTCATTTAACATGTACATCCCCTCATTTGCTTTCTTATTGCAGACCATCTGTACGGCCCTAGCTTTGCTAACAATATGTCCTTCTATGTAGTCATTCTCCCATATGGCTAACCTCTTGGCACTCCTCTTTGACCTTGCCACTGTTGATTTTCCTTTCCTTTTTTCTCTTGGCCATAACCTCACCTTGACTTTGGCCTTACATTTGCCATGAATTGTTTGTGCATAGCCATTCTCCTTTTCTTCAAACTTAAGCCTCGTTTTTTCTTGATCCATGATGTGATGATGTGATCCAAATTTAACTTCACTCTCCTCTCCCTTGACCTTCCTCTTGATTTGTCTTGACATATGCGCCACTTCTCCCTCCACCTCTTCATATTCCGCGTTGCTATTCATATTGCCGCATCCCTTCCTCGCTCCAAATGTCCTACTATTTTCCTTATGACCTCTCATTTAACACTATCCTTTCTCTTTTATTCAACATTCACATCTTGTTTAACAAATGCGTTGCATTGCATTTTTTTTTTATCATAAACCGTCTTATTTGGCAAATTCTAGTTTGACATCGTGTTCTTGAAGTTCTTTAGTATTCTAGGTTTTTTTAGCGCTATCATTATATATCCTTGGCATATTTGCTATTTGGCTTTATCTGGATATGATGCATATTGCGTTTGGCACCGCCTTGAGATTTTGCGACATGGGTTTCTATTGGATCATCTTTCCTTTTTATGCTTCTCTTTGTCTTGATGGGGGTATCTTCGTTGAACATTATACACGGGTGTTATATTGGGCATATTCTAATTTTATGCATGGTCTTTGGTTACGCATGATTCTAGTTATCTCGAGAAATCCATTCTAAATTTGTCTCTTGAGAACTTTTTCTTGTTTGGTAGTGGATCTTTTTCTATTTTGGTATGATCATTATATATCATTGGCATATTTGCTATTTGGCTTTATCTGGATATGATGCATATTGCGTTTGGCACCGCATTGCGATTTTGCGACATGGTTTTCTATTGGATCATCTTTCATTTTATCCTTCTCTTTATCTAGATGTGGAGTGTCTTACGTTGTTATACACAAGGTGTTATATTGGGGCACATTCTCATTTTGTGCATGGTTCTGGTTCTGCATGATTCTAGTTATCTCGAGAAATCCCTCTAGCTGTCTATTGAGTGGATCTTTTTCTATTTTGGTATGGCTAGCTTTTTAACATTATGACATCCTTGCATAATCACTTATTCCTTTTTCTCATTCTGCTGCATGGCTAGCCTCCTTGCTCTCCCCCTTGATGTCGGCACTTGACCCCATCGCCTCTTTTACCTTGTTCTTAATCTCACTTTTGACTTCGGACTCACACTTCGACCTTCTTTGTTTTTCATAAGCCTCTCTTTGCTTGACCCACGGTGTGATCCGAATGTAACTTCAATCTCTTTCCCCTTCTTGCCCTTCCTTGACCTCTACCTCCACCTTCTTCCTCATTCTGTAAAAGTATCATTCCTATTGGTGCGTCTAGTCATGCATGGAGTGTATTGCATTTTTTGTCGAAAGCACGTTTATTTGGCCAATTTTAGTTTGTTTTCGTGTTCTTGACGTTCTTTTTTATGGGTTTACATTGATGCTTATCTTTCTCTAGATGTCGCGTATATGGAGTTATTGTGCATGAGGTATTATCTTGGGCGCATTCTGATTTTGTGCCGGGTGCTAGTCCTGCCTAATTCTCGTTGTCTTGGGGCATTTATTTTTCGTTGGTTGTTGAGATCTTTTAACCTGTACATTGTGCTCTCATTGTGCATTGTGCTATCATTATGCGTCATTTGCCGGGAACTTCATTTCTAGTTAGCTGTTGAGCTCTTTTTTCACAGTGCACTGTGCTAGCATTGTGCATTGTGCTATCATTCTACATCATATTTTGCTATTTAGATGTATCTGGATGTGCCAAATATTGGATGTATCTGGACATGGGTTTCTATTGGACCATTTTTTGTGGGTGGTGCTGTTTCTTTCCACCTTGATGGTGACGCAAATTTCTATTTAGCATGTTTTCTTCCGCCCGCTGGGTGACGCTTTTTCTCCACCCTCCGGGTGTAAATGATGTGCCAACTCAGGCATGTACTCCGTGGCAAAGGTGTGAGTGTGATCATGATTGCTGAAATAGGGGTTTGAATCCTGTAACAGCCAAGCAGCATTAGAGTCACCCTGAAAAATGCGGTGGGCTTCATCACTGAATTGATCTTGCGTGTCAGCCAGATAAAAATCATGGAAGACATAGGCCATGGGCTGAACAACCCTGAAAGTGATTAAGTCAGGATCTTCACGGTGATGCTCTCATAGACAAAAGGGCCGCGAGCAAGCCTTTATGCTGCAATGGAAAGGTGCGGCGGATCGGGAGAAAGTCCCCACTGCGTAAAGGTTGTGTATTAACTTGACCGCCTGCGGCATACCACTTCAGAAGGAAGTGGTGGTGTCGGGCAACCACATAATCCAAATAGCTAGTGGGACGGTAGAAATCTTCTGTAATGCGGACGTCGATGTCAAGATAGCCATCCTGCTTCTGTTGACCATCCTGCTTCTGTTGAGCATCCTCATGATTGAATAAGCGTGCTAGGCTGGAGTTCAGTCCGCGAATCGATTTTCCTTTTCAAGTAAAAGGCGTGACTGATCCTTGGCCCGGCGTTGAGAGACGTTGCCCTGAGAGGATGATGCGGCATGAGTAGTATGTTGAAGCCGAAGAGTGGCAATTTCTGCATCGTCAATGATTTTTTGCTTGTCTGCGTCATGAAGTTAGTTCTGGAGGAGCTGGAGTTGACCGGTCATCGTAGAGAGCTGAGTCTCCAACTCCGTGACGCGAGCTTTGCGCTCGGTAAGGTCGTGGACTTGAGATGTGTAATTCTGAGAAAGCTCTGTGTACAGCTTCTGAGTGTCGCTGAATGCTTTCTCTTGTGCTTCAAGGCGGGTGTCCTTGGCTTTGAGCTGTAACACCAAATCTTCCAGGGTCTTCTGGAGATCTGCCTGTTGATCAGCCAGCAGATTATATTTATCTGTGGCTTCCTTGAAAAGTCCGCAGTGCATGCTTGAGCATGGGTGCTTGTCTTGCGGTTGATCTTCGAGGGAGATGATGCGGCGTAGTTGCGGCTTGAAAATCCCTGCGGAGCGACCTCTCGAGGCTTCCATGTAAGCGAACTTCATTCATAAATGTTTTAGTTGGAGGCTTGAAGCTGGTGGACAGCTGCTTGAACTTCTTGCTGATATTGATAGAGGGCACATGCGTCGTGTAGGAGGTGGCGGGGGCCTGGCGATGTTGTGTTGTGATGTCGAGAGTTTGCATGAGAATGGCCGGGGCATGGTGTCGAGTGGAAGAAAGGTGACATGGGAGGTGGTTTTTTTTCTGAAGGATGAGAGGATTGAGGATGTTTTGAAGGTTCCCCAGAGGGTTTTGGGAAAGAGTGTGATAAGAATGAGTGGAGGATCTAGAAGAAAGCGAGGGGTAGAGGCGGTGATGGCGGATTAGGGCTTGCAAATGGGCTCCCATAGAGGTTTGAGCTTGAAGAAGGGTTTACGCTGGACGATCAATTTCATGAAGAAGGTGAAAAAGCAAAATTTGGTTCGATCGGATCAAGAGGGAATTGATTGCCATGATGACAACATTGTAGAAGGGTTTATTGATGTGGGTGTTCTTGATAGAATACCCATAGAATTTTAAGCCATAAGAATTTGACAAAAGAGTCATGAGGTTTGGCGATGTTGGAAAGCCGGTTGGGCCGATGGCTTGGTAAGGAAGTCGCCATACGAGAGACATCGATCATTGATTTGATTGCAAGATAAACAAGGTCTCGAAAAGGGAATTTTAAATACCTCGAAAAAGAGCCCCATGGTAGCGAAATTTTTGTCCCATCAACTGTGGTCTCATAGCCATCGGTTGTGTTAACCATATGAGCCACAAAGCTGGCGGAGTTCGCTTTAGATTTAGTCTGCGGTAGATCCATGGTGGACATGAAGAAGCAGCCCATGGCGTTCTACAACATCTCGACTTCGGGCCCGTTAGGGTTTCTTTGAAAGTTGGTGCGGTGAAATTTGTTGACTCAAAAAGAGCGGATCTCGTGGAAGCGGATGCTTGAAGGCGAGAAATCTTTGTGTGGTGGCCATTTGGAAATATTTGAATTGAGATGTGATGACTTGGCGTGGCGGCGGAGGAAGAAGCGGAAGTGGAAGGAAAAGACGAGGCGAAAAAGGTTTTAGGGCGCAAGTGTTGGCGGCGAAGCGATGAAGATGAAAGCGGCGGCCGTGGATGTTGCCGGGTGGTGGAAGATCAAAGGGAGGCGTTTGAGAGGCAAAAAATATGGCTAAGTCCCCAAGCGATTAAAGGCGATGAAGCGGTGGAGATGAAAGCGTGAACTTAACAAAGGCGATGTGACAGTGGCGATGTACCCATATTAATGGTAGCGGGCTTGAAAGGAGGGAATATCATTTAATGTCGGCAACTTCGAGGAGGGATATCATAAAAGGAATTGTCGAGAAAGGTACCAAGGCTAGATATGCGGCGTGAAAAAGGATTCTGGAATTAGAAAGAGCCTTGCATTGCTAACCGTTGGCGAATTTTCTGATTGGTCCACGTCGGCAGGAGGTCTCTCGGTTGGCTATATAAGACAAGCGTAGTGGGTGATCTTTGAGACATCCGATGGCTTTCGTATGGCTGCTGCGGGACTTCCGACAATTGCACCATGCCATCCCCGAGCGCCTTGAGTGGATAACATGCAAGATGGACTGCTTGGACTGTGGAGGTGTCACAACCGTGGCATTGCCATGGATGGGTGGTGCTTGGGGGATGGTGAGCATCCGATCCCCACCAGCGGGATGGAGGTGGTGATTCACTGCTTGCCCGGGACCCGAGCACAAGCGGTACCATATCCTCCGCATCACCTCTCCCAACCGGGAGTAGAGGGTGTTAAATTTAGGATTTTGTATATAGGGCTCTCATCCCGTTTTTTGTAAATCTGGCTCTGCCCATAAGCGGAAATAGATGGTATTTGCTCACATTTTGTAAAAATTTCACCTCGATAATATAAATATGCGGCTTTTTAGTCACTATCTGTTGTGTGCGTATGCGGAACTGGCGCATCGGTGTATGATTGTCACTTTTCGGTTGTATGAAATTGTTTGGCCGAAAGCCATTAACCAATGTAGGTAATGGAGTGCCATCTAACTTCAGTGAGCTTGAAAAAACTTGGGTTGAACAACTTGAATAATTTGATAAGGACCAAACCATCGAACTTTAACTTGCGGGAAAATTTTTGTAGCGAGAATCATAAAGAAGAACCAAATCACCTTCTTTGAATGTTTTGTCTTGAGGCGTTTGTCATGTAACGATTTACGCAATTGTTGTCCATGAAGAACACGAATGTAAGCATCTCGTCGAAGTTCATCCAAGCTGTTCCAATTGATAAACCCGTTCCTTCACGGAGTGCAAGCGGGTGGATTATGTCTTTGTAGCAAGGTGGAAGCGGAGGAGAGTTGGAAGAATATATTCAAAGGGCATAAGAGCTTCTTGACCATAAACCAATTTGAAAGGAGTGTGGCCCGTAGCAATTTTAAAACTCGTATTGTAAGCCCAAAGAACAGTGGGAAGCTTGTTGTGCCAGTCAGTGCGAGAAGCATCACAAATTTTCTTGAGAATAGTGACGAGAGTCTTGTTGGTGCTTTCAGCCAAACCATTCCCTTGAGGATAGTAAGGTGTGCTTTTGTGATGATGTATCAATAGATAATCCATCGGCTCCTTTATAGTATGATTGACAAAATGAACACCTCGATCCGCGGACCAGCTCATTGGGTGGGACAATAAAGCAGCGTGATGATTTGCGTATAGATGACCTTGGTTGTGCTTCTGCGGTGTTGTGCGGAAGTGCATAAGCTTCCACCCATTTAGTAAGCGTAGTCGGTGAGAACCATAATGTAGTGGCGCGCGGGTGTGCCGCAGGAGGAGGATCAATGGGTCCCACAAAATCCATTCCCCATTTCTTTGAAGGGAAGTGGGCGTGGCGACCGGCGTCAATGGAAGAGCGTCACGGGCGTGGGCCTTCCACCACGCCGACATACATCACACGTGCGGGCATGGCGTGGCGTCTTTGAAAGCGTGGGCGAAATAACTAAGAAGGATTTTTGCGTCTTGTGGTGTCACCATGAAAATGACCACCACCAAGCCCTTCATGTGCTTCTCGGACAATATCACGGGACTTCATGAGGAAACAAGCGGCGTCTAAGAACTGTATCCTTGCCGCGTTTGTAAAGATGGCCTGCAACCATGGTGTAGTCATGGACCTCGCGAAAGAAATTGGCGTTGGCCCGATTTAAGCTTTTCGGAAGGCGTGGCGTCTTCGATGGAAGAGCACACAGTAGGAGATCTGCTGAAAGTTGTGGAACCAATGTGGCGTGGCCGTGACGAGAAAAGAGTTGAGCGTCGGGAAATCGTCGTCGAAACTCCGTGGAGGGATCATTTGTGTGGATGCGTGAAAGATAATCCGGTATGACATGAGATTTGCCGGCCTTATGGACAATTTCAAAAGGTCGAATTCTTGCAGAAGAAGGACCCAACGAGCAATTCGGCCCGTGGGCGTGGATTTGTTGATCAAGTAAAGGAGTGCTTGGTGGTCAACAAAGAACTTGATCTGACTGCCTAAGAGATAGTGAGGGAAGCGTTGGACCGCGAATTTAAACCCAAGTCCTCTACCTCAGGTGGTAGAGTAGTTGCGCCAGCGAGTTGAGTTTTCTGGCGGCATATCTGTTTTGGGTTTGTCGATTAATGCTCATCATATTCTTGAGAAAGAACGACTCAATAGCAAACGCCCGAGACATCAACATGTACATGAAAGGGCTTGTCCCATTGAGGAGGAACAAGAACCGGGGCCTGAGTAAGTAAAAGCTTCAACTGTTGGAAAGCAGCATCCGCCTGGGAATTCCAAGCCCAAGTGGATTCATCATCCGTGAGTTTATGGATGGGATCGGCAATGGCTGCGAGTCCAGGAATGAAGGTGGAGTAATAATTGACCTTACCGGGGAAGGGCGTGTCTCCTTGATATTGGTAGTGCTTGAGCTTTGAGCACACAAGCCCGATTTTGGCGGGATCCGGTGGTGATACACTTTCTTTACAACATGTCCCTATGAGAACAGGAGGTGATGAGAAGGTGCATTTCTGCGGATTGAGACTAATGCGGACTCATCACATTTCTGAAAGACAAGTTCCAATTTATCCAAATGGTCATCCATGGAACTGTAAATGAGAGAAGTCATCTTGAAAAATTTGCGGGGAAGGGATTTTCCTTCATAAAATCATGAAAAAAGCGAGAGCATGATGCGTTGAAACGTTGATGGAGAGTTTGATAACCCAAAAGGAACCACCTTGTAGGCAAAAGGTACCCCCCGGGGTGGTGAAAGTAGTCTTAAGTTGATCAGATTCTTTGATTGAGATTTGATTGTAGCGGAAAAACCATCCATGAAGGAGTACATCTTATGTCCAATGACCTCTTCGAACACAGTGCAGTGAAGGGAAGTGGGAAATGATCACGCTCGTGGCCCTGATTGAATTTTTAGGTAGTCCACGCAAATCGCGGATTTTACCATTGTGTTTGAGAGCAATGGCGATGGGGCTCACCCATTGAAATGTTTGACCTCATAGATCAAACCTGCGGCTAGAAGTTTGTCAATTTCTGCCTTGACGCAATCACGGTAATTTGGGTTGAGCCGGTGCTGTCGTTGGTATCACGGGACGTGCATCGGATTTGGTAGGAATGGTGAGTTCCCCCAAGTTTTTGTTGATCCCCCGAAGTTCTCTGTAGCTCCAGGCGAAAATGTATTTGAACTTTTTGAACAGCGTGACGGCCCTTTTACGATAGGGTGTTGGGAGATTGGCAGCAAGGCCGGCGGGCTGATTGTTGCCAACGTCCACAATCTCGACCGAGGAGTCACGAATATGTGGGATAACTTCCGTGTCTTGAACAACATGGCGAGGAGGTTGAAACATGACAGGGATGAGTGGCTCTGCGTGGTGAAGAAGAGGGTTCTTGATTGTCATCAAGCAAAGGTTGCTTCATGACAGCGTGAACATCAACTGTTTCTGGAGGAAGTTCTGCATCTGAAAAGTGATCTACACATTTGATGCGATTGCAAGGAGCCAGGTAGGGGTCAAGCAAAGCAGCCCGCGGCCTGTCACGATCAAGAGTCATCTCTCCCCAAGGATCGGCATATTCGGGGTAGGATGAATGAGGCGGACTTCGCGGAGGAGCCCTGAGCGTGATAAATATTCTGTGCTTCCTCAGAATCGGTGTCGGAGAGAGAAGGTTCAGCATTGTCTACCGAAATGATCTTGCCAGTTTCCAAGTCCATAGTGGCATTGAGGTGACCATCTGTGATGACTAACTGATCCGTGGGCCGGTAATGGATACTCTTGGCACGGCGGAGAAAAAGGTCTGCCGACCAACATTTCTTAATCACACGGATCTTCTCCAGCTTCCAAACACCAAATTCCAAGGGGAATCTGAGATCACCTATGTTGATGTGAATAAGAGGCGTGACGCCTTGAGGTCGCGTGATATGGCCATTAGCCAATTTGATGTCATATGGGGCACGATAGAGTTGTTTGATGCCCATTTGCTTGCGGAGTTTATCCGTGATGAGATTTACAGCGCTACCGCCGTCAATTTGAACATGATTGACTTGTTGATTGCCCACTGTGGCATGTACCGTGGGTGTGGAGGTAGCGACGGCCCCAACCAAAACTGTAGGAAGGGGTAACTGGTCCTTGAGAACAGGACATAGTTTCAAAATAGTTGCCAAACTTAAAGGAATTTTGATTTTTGCAAGCTCCTCTTGGAGTTCTAGAGGCACATAAGAAAAGGGATCCGCTCGATCCAATGGAGCTGGAGTGCATGGTAAGGAAGCAGCGACTTCTTTGAGGAGCTCCACCTCTGCAGCAATATTCAGATATGTCTGAGAGCGTGGAGGTTGAGATGTGGAAGGTGTATCCCCGGCTATTTGTTGAGCTCTGGTGGTGGCATGGACATTAGCCAACGTGCGGCCTTCAGCAGCTTGCATGAGGTTCAGAATGCTTTGGCGGACTTTAGGCATGACATGAGGCATGAGTTTTTCCAAGTCAGGTGCAAAGTGAACCTTTTTTTTCTCGTCATGAGGAATCGTGTCGACTGCAAAAGCAGGTTGCGTGCCATGAGGAAGAATGGTGAAGGGGCATGACGCCCTGGTCTGGCGTGAAACCAAACCGACCCAATTTGGGTATCTTGGAGGATTAAGAGCACGAAAAATTTTCTTCTGGCTTGTTGATCCAGCTGAGGTTGATTGGCAGGAGCTGGTTGATATCGTGATTGCTGAGGCACGCGTGGTGGTTTTCGAAGAACTGGACGCGGGCCTTGTTTGCCATTGACAATCCACAGTTGATAAGCCGTGAGGCGTACTGAGGTGGTCTGATTTGTGCCTGGAAGTTGCACTTGAACTTGAGGAAGTTGAGGACATGCCGTGGTGGTATGACCCCATTCTTGACAGTGATAACACTGAGCCTTAGAAGGATCAAAAGGGGGGCGAGTGCTTGGTCCCCGTGGTTGCTGAGATTGTGGATATTGTTGACTCGGTTGAGCCTGCATTTGTTGCGGGTGATATGCTGATTGTTGCTGAGGTGTGGTTTGAACTTGATAAACCATCTTATTTCTGAAAGGTGTAGGATGAGTGCGAGTGCACTCTTCCGTGGCATGATTGCACATGTTGCATCGTTTGCAATGAGGTGGGCCATTGGTGGAGTTGCACTCATTTGCCAAGTGGCCTTGATACTTACAAATATGGCACCAGATCTGACTGCCCTGCTGATTGGCGTGTTGAGGCTGAACAACAGTCTGTGGAACCATGACCGGTGGAATGAAGGGGAGCTCCTGAAGAGCCACTCCACGAGAGGAAACGTTGACTGAGTGATTGACAAGGTCGATAGCCTGCTCCAAAGTCTTCGAGCGCAGGTATTCAGTCATGAGCCGGATAGCTGGAGGAAGTCCCTGGAGAAACCAGACCAGAATCTGGCTCTGTGTCGGGTACTCCTTAAGTTTGCTGAGCAGTATATGAAGACGATCCGCAAAATCCCTGGCGGACTCTGTGGGCTCTGTTTGAAGGTCATTGAGTTGCTTGAGATGAAGTTGATCATCATCCGTGGTACCATAGTGAGAAAGAAAAGCAGTTTTCATTTCTGACCAATCTTGTTTCCAGTGGCTTTTGTTGGACATGAGCCATTGATGAGGAGAGCCACGCAGCGTGGTGGAAAAGATGTGGAATTTCAGTTGAGGTTGGGCATGACTATTGAGGGCAGCCAGAGCCTCAAATTCTTCCATGTGGGCCTGAGCACTTTGGTCTAAGTGTTTGCCTTTTGTGTTGCCAAAGGTTGGATAAGTCAGCTTGAGGGTCTGAAAGGTAGAGGTTAAAGTGCTTGGTTGAATAGGTAATGGATAAGGATTATATTGAGGCGGAGTGGGGGGTGGCATAGTGCCAGAAGGGCCCTGACGAAGGGGTGCCTGAGGTGGAGGTACTGGAGGTGCCTGATCATTGGCTTTGAGGTCGGTAAGGTTGTAAACAGGAAGAGCGGTTGGAAATGTAGGGAATGGAAATTCCTGGGGAGGAGCAAAAGAGACATGTGGACATCCCTGTCCGCCCGGAGGAGATGATGGTTGTGAAGGCAGAGGTGTATGGCCAGAAGAAAGATGGATATAGGCATTCTCGGGGGTCTGAAAGTACTGTTGAGAAGGTTGAGCCTGATATTGCTCTTGATAATGATGAGGTGACTGAGGCTGGGAAATGTTTGCACGTCTGAGGTGGGGAACTGGGACGAGACAGGACACGAGGAGTAGGTGGCGCCGACTGAGCCCTAGACCGAATGTGGCCTCCCTCAATGTCATAAGCAGATCCATACATGTCGCGAACAACTTCCCGTCGTTGGTGGCGCTCCAATCGAGACGCCGTCTGGGTAAGAAGTTCTTCTGGAGTGAAGGTTCGTGCAGACATTGTAACAGAATAAAGGAAAATTGAATCAGACCCGGCAGCGGCGACAGTGTTTGGGGTCTGGGTTCGGGGAATCCTTCAAGACAGTCCTCTGTGAGGACCCGTGGATCAAACAGGAGGATCCGGTAGGTGTGTCACGCGGGATTTGCAAAAGAACGATGAGAGAACAATGAGAAAACAGAAAACACAATGAGAGAACAATGGTCAAGCAATGAACTCCTTGATATCATAAGATTACATGAGCTCTCCAATGAGAGAAGACAGAAAAAATGAGATAAGACTCCAAAAACTCATCTGCCCGTGAGGGCTACATCTACTGCTATATATAGTACAACGGCCTTTGGCCCAATATAGACACAATGAGCCTACTCGGTGCCGACTCCTTGAATGAAGGCCTGATTTGTAGGACACCCAGTGGTGCCTCTTGAAACCCTGAAATGACGCTGACTGAGACACACGTCATTTCTCTGTGCGCCTCTTTTTGACCAGCTGCGGCTTAGGCTACTGTGCCTTGGTCTTCTGAGGACCTTTGGACGTCTGACCCGTGGTCGTCTCCTTGTTCTTGACCTGGTCCTTTGTGTGCATGAATAGTCCTGTACCAGGACGTACAGGGCTAACAGCGGAGACAACTTTTCCCTTTCTAAATGAGGCGGAATTTTGTATACATTCATTTCAAAGGAGGATTTGGAAAGAGAAGAGCCCATGAACTCTGGCAATATTGTGCCATTTCTGCAGGACCTGCCTATATCTTTTGTCCACAAATTTACAATGCACTCTCTTTCCATCAGCCAAAAACAAAGATTGTTTGAGAATGTTTGAAAATATAGTCGAAAGCTCATCCTTTCGGCCTTATTCCTTCAACTTCCATTTCTTGAAATAGTTGGATGGCTATGCTTTCATGCACTGCGGCCGAATGTATGCTGCGATCCCGGTGTTCCATGAGACCACGTTTGGACTTAAAAGTCTTTGAAACATCTTCTCTACATCTTCCGAGCCCCCAATTAGCATACATGCTTACAAGGGGTTCTACATGCATCTTGAAGGCTACCACATTTCCCATACATATTAATAAGTGCTTTGCTATCCACGGGAACACCGATAATAAGAATTAATGAATGCATTAACTTCCCTTCTACTATACATGAGTAACTAGCACAAGCATCAAGAACACTATTAAATGTCACTTTGTCTCCTAACATGCCTGTCATCCGCATTTGGTGAAAGCGCCTGCAATGCCCTTCTACCCCCCCCCATGTAGTGTATATCCAGATATCATGATATTCCCTGGACTGTTTTTCCAAGGCCCATCTCATCCGCAAGAATGGCTGTAAGAAAAAGAAAAATCCCATGTCAGAACGTTCTAAGGCAAAGACCAATTCGGAACAACACAAAAACATCAAGAGTGAGGTGCAGGAGAGCCATCTTAGAGTTATAACATGCCAACTAACTATGAAAGTAGGGAATACAAAAGTTCATACCCAATCTACTTTTCCTATGAGGCATAAGATGACCATACCTCCTCCAACATTCTTCCGATGCAGCAAAAGCAAGAAGTTCACACCAACGAGTTGATATGGTTTCAGCACTTGGTCAGATGATGCAGATATGCCACATGCAGCACAGACATCAGACATCACAAGTCATCGCAAAGCTTTAATACCATGATGATGAGATGAAATCTTAGGGGACATACTTAACAATTTATAAGGGGAACTTCACCTGTTTAATTAATTTCACAGCAGACACATTTACTTCCTTATAACTGTATCTCAAAATGCATAATTTATTGCTAACAAGAATTGAAAAAAGATTCACTCTGACAACCATCCCACAATGCTTATTCATGCTGATCCTTATCAGAGTTTACAAATAAACAGACATACCTGAATCCAAGCAACAGAGCAATTTCACAGTTTCTCAGATGAATATGCAGAGGATGATGCGGCCGGATGCTTGCTTCAGCAGTTTGTGCTACATATTCAAAGTTTTCATGGCATGGCTTGGTGGGTTCGACTTTAGGGTTCTGATGGCTAGATTAGTAGCTTTAAAGTTTAGGAACAATGGCTACACGACCGTTTTGGAGTAGAAACAAGTCCGGCAAAGATGCCCTTGAGGATCAGAAACTCCCAGTTCTGTCGATTGCTTTGAAGCATTATGTCGGATAAACCTGGGTTTTGAACCGGTTGCTGATTTTTGCATTAGGTACGAGAGTTTGAATTCATATTCTTGCCTTGATCTAACCCAAATCATTTTTACATTTGATATGCGTGCAAACTGCTAATATGCCTAATATGTAATTTGCAATGCAACAGAGCTCGGCAGGGCTATGCAAATGGAAACAGGAACCTTATGAATCCGTTTGGACTAGCACCCAATTTGGAGGACATGCAATACCAGTTTCTCAACGGGGCTGGCACATCAAACCCGCTTCTCCTCTTCAATCCAAGTATGACATGGCTTTGCACCTCTTTCTTTGTTTTCTTTTGTTTGTGTTCCCTTTTTTTTTTTGGAAGGCGTTAGTGTTGTTTTGAGATCTGTTGTGAGAGCTATAATCTGATCATCTCTTATTGCATATCCAGTTCCTGTATCTGCTCCAATACCTGCTCCTGTTCAGCAACAGTCCACATTGCTAAATGAAAATGAACGTGAGTTCTTGTTGAATTTGAATAGGTCAAACTTCCCCTTGCTTGCATGCATTTGCAGCTGGACGAGCAGCCGCTTATAAGATGTTTGAAGTCATTCAAAGAATTCCTGAAATAGATGTATGCAAAACGGATGATGTAACGGTTGAAAATATGAAGGGAAATGTGGAGTTTAGGGATGTCGATTTTACCTATCCAGCACGTCTAGATGTTCAAATTTTCTCCAAGTTTTCACTAAGCATTCCATCAGGCATGACAACTGCATTGGTTGGAGAAAGTGGCAGTGGAAAATCTACAATTATATATTTGTTAGAGAGGTTTTGTGATCCCCAAGGTGGTGAGATTCTTATTCATAATGTTAATATCAAGAAAATGCAATTAAGATGGCTAAGACAGCAAATTGCGGTAGTAAGTCAGGAACCTGTTCTTTTTGGGGCTTCAGTGAAAGAAAATATTATATACGGCAAGCCAGATGCAACTATGGAGGAAATACAAAGTGCAGCATATCTTGCAAATGCATCAAGATTTATCAATAAGATGCCACAGGTAACATTAGCTACAGAAGTGGAATGTATTAAATATATAAACTAAGTTTCAAATTTACTTAGGGACAATGTTGTCAGGAATTCCTTCTGCCAAAGCCTTTAGTTGTCTCGTGCAGAGAATGATATACATAATCATGTAAATGTGGTAAACTAATATTACCATAGATGTATGGAAATTGAGGCATATCCTGCTGCAACTTTTTCCTTGTAGAAGTAGGCTTTGTATTTGTGCTTCTAGTTCATCCAAGAATTTACTTTTGCTCAGGCACCTTGGATAGCCTTATGAATTGGATAGCCTTATGAATATGAGTGGTATGTTGTGGTAACTGGCATATAATGATACATAATCACTAGGAACGGTGCCCAGCGTTGCTGGGCATAAGTTGACTGAGACCCTGTAAATGATACACAATAGCAATGAGAGAATAACCCGAAAGTACTCCATTGTTAACATATTCGATACCATTCTTTACGCTGCTTTTACTCTTTTCTTTTTCCTTTTCCTCGTTTTCACACTTCCCTTTTTCCTTTTCCTTTTTTTTTTTTCATTTTCCTTGCATGCTTCCTTTGTTTCTTTCTTTTTTTTTTTCTTTTTTTTTTCACATCCTTGTTTCCCCCTATGTTGCCCTTCCCTTTCCCTTCTTCCCAAACCTTTTCCTGGTTGATTCTTTCCTTTTTTTTCTTCTCTTTTCCCCAACATTTCCCTCTTTTTTTTTCTTTTTTCCTTTTTTCCATGCTCTTCTTGGCTTTTTTTTCCCTTTCTTTTCGCCCTTTTTCTGTGCCTTTTTCCTTCTTTTTCCCATTTAAGCTATTCCTCTTTCCCCCCTTTTTTCGTTCCTTTTTCCCTTCCATTTTCCTCCGTTCCCCACCCTTTCCTTCCCCTTTTCCCTCTCTATTTTTCCTTTTTTCCTTTCCCTTTTCCCATGACATTCTTTCCTTCTCTTTTCTAATTTTCTTGCTCTTTCTTTCCCTCGTCCCCTTTTCCCCATGCCTTGTTTCCCTTCCATTTGCATGCTCTTTTCGCTTCCCTTTTACCCTTTGTTCACCCTTTCCTCTTCCCCTTCCCTATCCCTCTTCCCCTTTTCCTCTTGCTTTTTTTCCCGGGTTCTTTTTTCCACTTTCCCCCTCCCTTTTTATTTTTTCATTTCCCTTTTCCATTTCCAGTTCCCCTTTTTCCCTTCCCTTTTCCTCTTTTTCCCACCCTTTCCCTCTTCCCCTTTTGATGGTGCCCTTTTTCCCTTCATTTTTCCCATTCGTTTTCTACTCCCTTTCCCAAGCTATTTATTCCTTCCCTTTTTCCTTTTCCCTTTTCCCTTTTTCCCATGCCTTTTTTCCTTCCCTTTTTTGCATTCTCTATTTTTTTTTCCTTTTCCTCGTGCCTATTTGCCCTTCACATTCTCCCTTTCCTTCTCTTTTTTCCTTTTCCCCCTTTTTCCTTTTCCCATGCCTTTCTTTTTCCCCACCCTTTTCTACTTCCCATTTTTCCGGTACCCATTTTCCTTCCCTTTTCCTCCTTTTCCTCTTCCCGTGTCCCTTTTTCTCTTTCCTTTTATCCTCTCATTTCCTTTTTCGATTCGCTTTCCCTTTCTTCACCCTTTCCCTTTTTCTCTTTTTTCCTGCCCCCTTTTCCCCTTTCCTTTTCCGCGTGCCCTTTTTCCCATTCCTCCTTTTTCTTTTCTCCTTTCCTTTTCCACGTGCCCTTTTCCCCTTTCCTCTCTTTTCTTTTCCCTTTCTCTTTCCTTTATCCCATTCCCATTTCCTTTTTACTTTCCCATTTCCCCATCATTTTCCTCTTCCCCTTTTTTTCGTGCTCGTTTTCCCTTTCCTCACCTTTTTCCTCTTCCCCTTTTTCCCTTTCCCTCTTCCCTTGCCCTTTTCTTCCTCATATGTTACTTTCCCTTTCTCTTTTCCCATGCTTTTCTTTTTCCCCTTTCCGTACCCTTTCCCTCTTCCTTCTTTTTTTCCTTCTTCTTTTCCTCTTCCCCTTTTCCCCCTCCCTTTTTCTTTTTTCGCTCCCTTCCCTTCGTCCTTCCCTTTTTCTCTTTTCCTTCTCCTCTTGTCCTTTTCCCTTCCCTTTTTCTCTTTTCCTTCTCCTCTTGTCCTTTTCCCTTCCCTTTTCCCCTTTCCCCCTTACCCTTTCCCTTTCCCAATGTCCTCTCTTTCTTCCCACACACCCCCCCTCCCCTTTTCCTTTCCCTTTTCCCATGCTCTTTTTCACCCCTACCCTTTTCCTTTTTTCACTTTTCCCTTCCCTTTCCCTCTTTCCCTTTTCTCGGTGTCCTTTTTCCCTTCCCTTTCTCCCTTTCTTTTTTTTTTCTTTCTCTTTCCCTTTTCCCTGCCCTTTTCTCCTTTCCCTCTTTCCCTTTTGTCCATGCCTTTTTGCCCTTCACTTTTCCTCTTTCCTCCTCCCTTTTCCTTTACCCTTTCCTCTTAAGAGATCAAAGCATGGCCAATCGCGGTGGTGGGAAGTTGTGCAATAAATCACGGCCTATGGATGCAATCAAATGATCTAAACATACAAATTAGGGTTTGCTTCATGACATACTTACACTATAACTTTATCTATATATGGTCCATTTCTTTTCCCGTTCCTTTTTTCCATACCTTCCCTTTTTCTCTTTCCTCACACTTTCCCTCTTTCTTTTTTTCCCTTCACTTTTCCTCCTTCCTTCTTCCAGTTTTCTCTATGCCCTTTTTCCTTCCCTTCCCCGCTTCCCCCTCTCTTTTTCTTTTCCCCTTTCCTTTCTCTTCTCCCCTCCTTTTTTTCTCTTCCCCTTTTCTTGTGTCCTTTTTCCCTTCCTTTTCTCCTTTCCCCATGTTTTTCCTCTTCTCCCTCCCCAGTGTCCCTTTTCACTCCCTCCTCCTCCCCCTTTCTCTTCTCTCTACCCTTTTCCTCTTCCCCTTTTGTCCCTCACCTTTCTTTTTTTTTTTCCCTTCACTTTTCCCCTTCCTTCTTCCAGTTTTCTCTGTGCATTTTTCCTTCCCTTCCCCGCTTTCCCCTCTCTTTTTCTTTTCCCTTTTCCTTTCTCTTCTCCCCTCCCTTTTTCTCTTCCCCTTTTCTTGTGTCCTTTTTCTCCTTTTCTTCTTCCCCACATTTTTCCCTCTTCTCTCTCCCCAGTGTCCCTTTTCACTCCCTCCTCCTCCTCCTTTCCCTTCTCTCTACCCTTTCCCTCTTCCCCTTTTCCTTTTACCTTTTTACTCTTGTCCTCACCTTTTCCCTCTTCTCCTTTTCAGTCTTTCCCTTTTTTTCTTCCTTTTTTCTCCCTTTCTTTTCCTTTCCTTTTTTTCTGTGCTCTTTTCCCTTTTATTTTCCCTTTTCCTTCTTTCCTTTTTACCTGTGCCTTTTTGCCTTTCACTTTGCCCTTTTCTCCTCTCTTTTCCTTTTCCCTTTCCCTTTTCAAAGCATGGCCAATCACGGCGGTAGGAAGTCGTCGAGGATAAATCATCCTTCGCCAGAATGCAATTAGATGATCTCAACCATACAAATTAGGGTTTGATTCATGACATATGCTAAAACTTCCTTTTCGTAATGCCCTTTTTCCTTCCTTTTCTCCCTTTCTTTTCCTTTCCTTTTTTTCTGTGCTCTTTTTCCTTTTATTTTACCTTTTCCTTCTTTCCTTTTTACCTGTGCCTTTTTGCCTTTCACTTTGCCCTTTTCTCCTCTCTTTTCCTTTTCCCTTTCCCTTTTCAAAGCATGGCCAATCACGGCGGTAGGAAGTCGTGCGATAAATCTCATCCTTCGAATGCAATTAGATGATCTCAACCATACAAATTAGGGTTTGATTCATGACATACGCTAAAACTTTATAATATAAGATGTAAATGCGGATAAAGGAACATTGCCATAGATGTATGGAAAGAACATCATACGAGTTTTGCATGTTTTTACGTATGTTTGCTTTTTTTAGGGCCCGTAGGGCCCAAAATTTTTTTTAGTACTAGTAATGGTGCCCAGCGTTGCTGGGCAAATGTTGGGAACATTTGTGGATGGAAACCTATTCAGCTCAGACTCATTAACCAAGTCCATCATATCTAGGCTATAAGAGGTTTTTGTGCATTTGATAACCTTCCCTTTGCTCTATCCTGCATATCCTTTTTTCCTCATTTTCTTACACACTTTCTTTTTTCCCTTTTCTTATTTTTCCTGCACATTTATTTTTCTCCTTCTCTCTTTTTTTTTTTTCTTTTCTTTTTTACCCTCTTCTCCCTCCTCTTTTCCTTCCTTTTCTCCTTCTCATTTTTCCCTTTCCCTTTCCCTTTTTTGACGGCTTTTTTCCTTCACTTTTCACCTTTCTCCACCCTTCCCATTTTTCTCATGCTCTTTTTTCCCTTTCCTTTTTCCATTCCTTTTGCTTTTCTCTTTTCCCTTCCCTTTTCTCATGCCCTATTTGCATTCCCTTTTCCCCACCTTTTTTTTTATGTTTTTCTTCCTTTCCTCACCCTCTTCTTCTTTATCTCATGTCTCTTTTTTCCCATTTTCTTCTTCCTTTTTTCTCATGCCTTTTTTCCTTTCCTTCCCCCCTTTCCGCCTCCCTTTTTTTTTTTTTTTTCCTTCTTTTTTCATCATTTCCCCACCCTTTCCCTTTTTCCCGTGCCCTTTTCCTCTTTCCTTCCCCCCTTCCTTTTCTCTTTCCCTTTCCCTTTCCTTTTTCCTTTTCCCTTTTTCCCATGTATTTTTCCATTCCCTTTTTTCCACTTTTTTTTACTTGCCTTTTCTTCCGCCTTTTCCTCTACCTCTTCCCCTTTTTCCCCTCTCCATATTCCCCTTTTTTTTTTTTTTTTTTTCTTTTCCCTATGCCTTTTTTCCCTTCCTCTTTTCCATTTTCCTCCTTATTCCTCGTGTTCTTTTTCTTTCCCCTTTCCCCTTTAAGCCTCCGTTTCCTTTTTCCTTTTCCTTCTTTTTTTCATCCTTTTCTCTTTTTTGCATGCCCTTTTCCTCTTTCCTTTCCACCTTTTTCCATTCCATTTTTTCCACCTTTTTCACATGCCCTTTTTCCTCCTTTTTCCACCCTCTTCCCCTTTTCCCTTTTCCTCTTTTCCTATTCCATGTTTTCTGTTCTCTTTCTGCTTTTAACCTTTTCCTTTTCCCTTTTCCCTTTTCCATCTCTTTTTCCATTTCTTTTTCCCTTTTTTTCCTTTCCTCACCCTTTTCCTCTTCTCGTGCCACTTTCTCCTTCCTCTCTCATTTCCCTCCCTTTTCCTCATGCCCTTTTCCCTTTTTTGCCTCATTTTTCCTTCTTCCTTCCCTTTCTATTTTTCCATGCCCTTTTTTCCTTCTCTCCATCATTCTTATCTTCCCTTTTTCCCTTCCACACTTCTTTTTTTCCGTTTTACCTTTTTCCCGTTGCCCTATTTTTCTTCCTTTTCCTCTCTTCCCCTTTTCTTTTCCCTTATTTTGTCCTCACCCTTTCCCCCTTTTCCTTTTCATAGTGTCCTTTTTTCCTTCCTTTTTCTCCATTTCTTTTTTCTTTCCTTTTTTCGTGCTCTTTTCCCTTTCCTTTTCCCTTCTCCGTCTTTCCCTTTTACCCGTGCCTTTTTGCCTCTCACTTTGCCCTTTTCTCTGCCATTTTCCCTTTCCTCTTAAGAGATCAGAGCATGGCCAATCACGGTGGTGGGAAGTTGTGCGATAAATCTCGGCCTTCGAATGCAATCAGACGATCTCAACTATCTAAATTAGGGTTTGATTGAAGACATACGCTAAAACTTTATAATATAAGATAACAACCAACACATAACTACCATTAACATTAATTAACACAACCATTGGGTCCAACGCATTTAAATTAAAATCCCCCTTAAACCCCCTTTGGTTTGGGTGCATATTCACACGGGGGGTGACGTAGGGCAGCGAGAGCCCTTATAATTATATTTTTCACGTACAAAATCAACACCATATAGTATTTTGCTTGAAATCTTATTGTATTTTGCAAATCTTGTTATACAGTATAGCAAATTTTGTACTTGCATACCCCATAAACGAGGAACTTTACGTACGGTGTAGATTAAGGAATAAGGGGTGAATATGCCTATCCAACAGCTCTCGTTGCCCGGAGTCACCCCCCGTGTGAATATGCACCCAAACCAAAGGGGGTTTAAGGGGGATTTTAATTTAAATGCGTTGGACCCAATGGTTGTGTTAATTAATGTTAATGGTAGTTATGTGTTGGTTGTTATACTAAAAAAAATTTCACTCCCTTCAGAACCACAATGCAAATAGGTACCTGAAATCGTTGAAGGATTCTTCTTGGAATTTTTCTGGGGCCAGCAATCAGCTAGCCAGCCCCCGTTTCTCTGCCAGTAGCCATCATTGATCATCCTGCCGATCGAAACGTCCACCGCCACCGCCATAGCATTAGGTTTTGAGGTTCTTCCTCAACGTATTCTAGGGTTTCTGTTGTCATTAATGTGAAATAAGAAAAATTCCAAAATATTTGTTTCAATATAAGCTTATGCTGCCTCCAAGCAATAGCTCACAAATATCTAAAGCTGAAGGTAAAATTTCTAGAGGCGAGTGTATTTGAATCTAAAGGCTAAAAAATTCATAGCAATTTTGATAGGGAGTCTAGTGTTTCCGCTTTAGATTCTCGCAATGGGAACACTTGGTCAACTTGGTAAATTCCTGGATGTCTAGGTGACCTGAGAGTTCGTGTCAGAGACTACTAAACCGTTTGGTCAATGCACTAGGTCTGGCATTCAACTCAAAAGCTACTATTTGAGAGCAAAGAAAATTCTCTGTAACTAGTAAAAATGCTCTCCAAATTCAAAGTCTAGGAATGAGAGATTGGACCATTAGAGTCTTCAATGTACTTCAATTTGACAATGGGAGGCACACTTGAGCTTGCATGAAGTATAACTGTAACCTTGAATGAATTGAGCTCCATATTCTACAAACTATAATGAATTAGCACAATGCTGGTTTGTTTGTCCTCAGAAAGGCTTTAGATGGTTATGGTAACAATCCCTAGGTGATGCTACAAGTTAGAAGGCATTGTATTATTGTGAAAAGGTCCACAACTTTTGGCAAATTCCAAGTCCCTAGCCGCAAATTCGCCACAAGTTGTGGATGCCCTCATTCTATTGCCACACAAGCTTGAGTTGCAGATAGATCTCTATACTTCGGTGCAACTTGAAGTAAGGTACAAAGATCCATGCTCACCCTAGAAGCCTTCAATAGTTGTTCTATGTCAACAACCTCAGAATTGTGATTTTTAACCACGGGTTGTGGGTTGGTGTAATAGGGACATGTCCTAATTCTTTTTTCAGGCCTCGCATTTGCACGACCCAAACGCGTCTTGCTCTTCTTTCTCTTGGACATGCAGTCTCCAAGCAATATCTCACAAATATCTAAAGCTCTTTATTTACTTTTTTAGATGTGACAAGTGTATGATCAAGCAACAAGGGAATCTGATATGGTGAGCATTTTATTCAAAAATCTGAATTCTAAGTCTTTGCTGTTAATAAAATGTTTGTTAAGCATTGGGAACCTGCTTTTGTTGTCTTGGTAGTATACTGAAATTAGTAAGTCCTGTTTATAAGTTTCTCTTATATAGTAACAGGATCCATAAGTTTAGGAAGGCTAAGGGCAACCTTTGCTTTGTTAAATGTCTAGGTATGTACAACTTAGAAGATTCTCTAATTTGCAATTTCAGGGAACACCTTCGCAGAAAAGTCCGCAACAATAATGCACCCAGACCAATGCATGTGGACGAAGAGAGTTGGAAGAAGTTTGTGGAACAACGATGGAAAAGGCAATAGGCACATGGAACAACTTTAAAATGCTACTGTCAAGTCTTCTTAATGCAAATTTTGGCAAAGATGAAAGCCTATGCACTAGAAGGAGGGAAGAATGTTTTTCGGTTGCCTAATTTAGGTTACTCTTTATTCAAAAAAGCTTTCATATGCCACGGAATGTTTTTGAATTGCAAAAGTTCAGTCATTCGCCTATTTTCATATGCCATGACTGAGTTTTCTGTTCGCCTATTTTCACATACCAGACCAGTCAGACTATGTTTGTCTAGACTATTTCCAATCATGTTGTATGCCATCGAGATAACTGTGATTGTGCATAAACCACATGCTTTTAAAAATGAACTACATCATTGAATTAAAATATTATTTAATCCCAAATTACTTTCATTTGTTCCTTTCTCAATATCACAAATGATCTAGAAGAAACAAACTTTAACATTTAAAATAATAATACCCAAAGATAATGAATGCAAATCCACAACTACAAAATCAGTTTGATGTCTTCACACTGACTATGTGGTTTTGAGACTTAATTTTGCCCCTCAAAGACATATGTTGCGGGGTAAAATAAATCAATCTAACACCACACTCAATGGAAAAATAGCTAAATGTTAAGGTAATTAGCACTCAGTCCTCCACATCAGTTTCTTAAAAAAATTTCTGGCCCAGATTGTGTGAGAGGGAATATGTTGTTTAATATGCCTAGACTCGGACCTTCCCCTCCAGAGCAAAATGTATATCATTATCTCAAACCTTTTTAATGACAGGCTGAATGTCAAACATTATTGAGCACCTATGTATTGTTATCGTTGAATCACACACACTGCTCACTTAGGTGATGATTATTAGCAATGAATTCAACTACAACAAATGACGATGTGAACAACATGTTGATTCATAACTCTCTTCCCTCAACATCCTTGATATTAGTATGTAGGGATGAATGGTGTACTTAATACCTCCGAAATATGCTCATTAAGATTGGATAATACCACTATAAAATACCATAAAAAAAAACTCGGCCATAGACCATGTTAGCTACTACATTACAAAGATCGACCAACAAACCATGTAAAAAACCATTAAGAAGTTTAGAATCATATTACCCTAGAAAATTAGATGTAAAACCATGTACTAACCATGTCTAGTGGTAACACACTAGTTCCCTAGCAATGTGGTGCCCAGAATCGCACTCGGTACTGTTGGGGGTCAAATCCTAACAGACGCAATGTAAGGTGGTTGGGGGCAGGGCCCAACCGAGCAATGTAGTGTGGTGTGTGGTCACATGTCCAGTTGGATGCTGCCTAGTGGCGTGACGTTAACATACTATCTATCTATCTATCTCAACAGGAAAGTAAAAAAGTCAACCACCAAACCATGTTAAAAGCCACTAACAATTTGGCAACTCATGTTAGCCCAAAAAATTACGATGAAAAACCTCAAATAAAAAGACATTGTTAAACTATGTCTAGAAACATTATAGTATTACCAGTCAAAAACCACTAACGTTTTGGCAAGCCGTGCTTGCTTAAAGAATCCAAATGAAAAATCACAAATAAAAGGACTTTGTTAAACCATATATATGAACATTGAAGTATTGCCAGTTAAAACCACTCCCAAAACCATCTACATGTGTAAAAAAACTAGTAAGCATTACTTTCTTCTTCTCAATGTTGCAAATTGCATAATTAACCACTATGACATGCCAAACTCGTAGCAAAGACCTGGATAAAAACCTTCATCAGTCTCAATTAACCATATAAGAGTATAAACTAGCATGCAAAACCATAGTTCCATTCTAAAAACCACTATAATAGGTGGATTTTATTAAGGAAAATTATTTTTGCATGGGAAACCACTATCATAGTGGTTTTCTAGTGGTTATCTATGATAGTTAAATCTTTGGGTGCCTTGTGCTCCTCCTCCGACTCTTCAGAGATTTCATTCTGTTTTCGTGGTCAAGCCAACCCCCCTGGGCAGAGCGGTCATGTGTTCTTGAGAGGACAACTCCTCCTCTTCCTCCAACTCCTCCTCTTCCTCCTCTTCATCCTCCTGAATTGGAATCGAGGAGAAATTGGGAAAGAAAATCTATTGGGGATTGAGGGGTTCTTCAACCCGACGTCTCTTTGAGGAGACCTCGGGTTCTTCATAAAGTTCGAGCGCTGAGGCTGAACGCTTCATGGCGGGCAGACAAAATTTTTTTTGGACAGAATATAGGGTTAATTAGAAATTAACGTGAATAATTGATTGCCTCAAATAACATGCCAGGCGTACGAAATTCCCGCCAGCTATATCATCTAGGGTATATTATTATATGGATAATAAATTCTCACGCTATCAGTTATATAAATCATATATCCAAATTTTTGATAATTAAAATTTGGATATATTTATATAAATGTCATTTCCTTGTTGTTGCCACGAAAATTCTTGTTTTAAATGATTTCGTTTACACCCATTCTTATTATTATATTCAACCTATTTCCAAGGAATTTCTTGCTTTTAAAAAAATTTGATTTACCTCTACATATTCCATAAATGTACGTACATTTTTTATCTTATGGTGTAATAATTTTTTCCTACTCATTGACTAAAAAGGGTGCAATTTGCCTAGGTCAATGGTGCCTCTCCAACTCAAGATGGTGTGCAACATATTGAAAAGAGCAATATCAATGAAAAACCAACTCCTAGCAAGAATGTTGAAGAAAAACAATTAGTCCTCTATAGTAGGGTGCAATGGAGGAACAAGAAGGTGAGAATCATGCACAAGTGCAACAAGGAAATAGTAGGCCAAGGAGTCATTGTGCTAGCGATCCCGGTCAAGTCGTTAATGATGAAAGGCTAGGGAAGACAATATTGGTATTGCAATTTCGATGTTGGAAGACAACTGGAAAGGTAAAGGTTTGGGTGACAAGGAATGTTTTGGTTGTGTCAAGCAATTGGAGGTTCCTTGCATCATGGCATGGCCTATAAGTAGTGTTCAATTTGTGGAGGATTATATTTTTTTCGAGCCCGAGGTTGTTGGGGACAATGATTGTCTTGATATTGATCCATTGGCAGTTGGAACTCTAAACCTAGGCAAAAGGGGAGAAGTATCAGTTGCCAGACATTATCCTAGCAAAAGAGTCAAGTTGATTAGTGACACCAAACGTGAGATAATGGTGAAGGTTAGGGGCTCAGATTGTTGTTGAAGTGCTTGTATGCAATTCTTTACAATAGAACAATTGGTGGAAGCAAGAGCCACTTTTCAAGAGTACACTGTTGATGAGAGGAGGACCTACATGTACACAATCTTCGAGCATGCACTTCAGGATGAAAGAAACCCAAACAGAAAAAGATACCCTTTGCTAGGCAAATGGATATGTGCAAAAGCATGGCAGAACATCCATGCAATTCCAACTTCTTCATGACATAATTGGCAAAAAAAACAGGCAGAGGGGAACAGGATTGCTTTACATGGAAATAATGGTTTGTTGAGACCAACAGCTAGGACCTTGGCTGCCAGGGAGATATTTAAAAAATATATTGATTTCAATGCAGAGTCTATGCCACACAAAAGCAGAAGGGATGAAAAGGGAAGAGCAGTTGTTGAGAAAAGGTTGCCATCACATTGTACTCAAAAGAGTATCTTATATTATAATGTTTGTGTAATGGACCACGCCCTAGATCCGATGGCCAAGATTCGATTGAAAATTTGGACGGTCGATTTCGCATCTCCTCTTCAGCTCTCGGTGATGCAAGATTTGCAACACAGAACCAAAAACGATTTTGCATCTCCTCTCCCTCGGCGATGGCAGTTATGCAACATAGAATCGCTTCAAGACGGGTATGGCTATGGCTATGGCGAGCTATGGCGAAGGCGGGTGGAAGCTTCAGAACGGTAGAGGCTTACGTTATTTAGAGTTAGGTTTCTTTTGTTTTTCAAATCAAAACAGTATTGGTTGATGGATAACGAAGTTAATGGGACCCTCGCAGGACTTGGGAGAAGCCCCGAGGAGCTTTACAAGGTTTTCGAGGTTGAGGGCAAGGTTGCGATGTCGGTGATTGGTTGTTTATGCTCGGAGATTAGAGATTAGGGATGCGAGACATGGTAATAGAAGATGCCATGTCTACTTGCATGATGCAAATTAGGAATGAATTGTTGGAGCACTTGAGCACTTCGAGAGAGATCTTTTGTAGCTTTTGCGGGATGTTGCTCAAAGTTGCATGAACGTTCTTTAAGGCAGCCATGACCGTTACAGGGTATTTGGGGCAGCAGAAGGCCTACAAGGATTTGATGTTGCCAAAATGTTTGCTAAAGAATAGTTGAACAGGGCAATAGCATGGGCATGCATAGGCTCAAACAATATATTTTCATTCCATCTGGGTTTCAACTGCATTTTCCAGATTGATGAAGATCGATGAGGATGATCTATTTGCCAAAGCTGATCGATCTGCTCTTAAATATCACATTCAAAGTGTTTAGTGCTAATAAGTAGATTTGGGCTTCGATTAGAAGTAGCGGAAAAGGAGGGGAAAGTGGATCTCGCCATCGAATGTGAAGCTTCAATAGCTCCTCTGGACTTGATAGCTATGGTTCCAAGGCAAGAAGCGGTCAGTATGGCGCTCCTGCATCCTTTTGCATTACATTCTACTGTTCTACTGTTATTGTCATTATTTCTAGATTCTATTGAGGTTTTAGAAATTAAGATGGCGCACGCATGAGGTCTTTTTATTTGTAGGCTTTATATAATATATTCTTGCATAGGTTACAAAGAAATCAGCCTGGTGTGGCATAGATGATCCCATCAACAGAAAATTGATTTTTTTGCTAAAAAGCATGCATGTAATAGCAATTTGTGCGTAGACTATAAAAAACTATTCTCCTTGATATTATGTTTGACCCATGCTTTAATTCTTACCAATCAGCAAGCTGAAAATTTCTCAAGCTGCCTTTGGCAAGTTTTAATTAATACTCTTGGTTGCAAAAGTGATCTTAAGGCCACTCATTCTGTGTTTTATATGCAATGCTGCTTTATCAATTTGGACAATTTTAGAATGTCTCCCTTCAGACAAGCTTGGAATTTAACTTGCAGACATGATCCTTCTTTAAGTAATATGTTTGCTAACATTTTTTAGCTATGAGATTTGATATGTGACCAGACAGCTTTAATCTTTTACTAGTTATGGTGCCCAGCGTTGCTGGGCATAATTTGGAACCTGCAAATGTTGGGGTGCCTATAATATTAAGTGATATTGCTTCTTGGTGGTATTAGACATGTTATTGTTGATTCTTCTATATACTCATTTGCAATTGGTTTTGATCTTTTCAATTTCTCTTCTGAATAGTCTAAAGAGTTTGGAGGAGGAGGAGGAGGAGGAGGAGGAGGAGGAGGCGGCTTTCTTTGTTTTGTATTATTTCCTTTGATCAAATGTCTTAATATTTTCTACGCATAGGTTGAATGTTTAGAAACATGTAGAAATTAGAAATACATTTAGCATATAGATAAACCAATTTTGATATTGTTGTAACGTCCATAAAAGAGTTATTATCTCTTTTCAACTTACAATCTGCAGATGGATTGCCATTTTCTCATTAAGTGCCAAAGATTACTACGTCCAAACCCCGTATTAGTCAGATGATGAATCAAGCCTACATTAGCGATTGCTCAGGAGCACTATTTTGGAGCAAAGAAAATGAACCTTTTATTAGAGTTACAGAATATTGGCAAAGTGCACACATACTATATAGCGAACTCTTCAGTTTTGTGCCAAGACTCCAACCGCAGAATGCTAAAATATAATTATATAAGTTGATTAATGATGGCAAGAACATCATGGACATTGTGCTTGATTACCTCTATCTGCACCATATCTATTAATGTAGAGTGGTATGGTATTTCTTAATGTAGAGTGGTATTTTTGAATGAAGTTTGAACCATCTGAATGTCTTAATACTTGAAGATGTAGAGAGATGCATGGTCATATTGAGGCATGACACAAAGAATGATTATGGTGTGATGATGTTAGGTACTAACAAATGTTTACCACACATATCCTTGTAAACAATATGCTTGCTTCCACATCGCCGTGAAAGCACACGGGTCCTTTTTCTTTGTAGCAAAGTGTTGAGATTTTCCTTGAACCCACCCTAGTGTCTTTTCCAAGATACTCTTTCTTACCTCTTTTTCGGAGGAATGAAGAGCAAGAGCCAAGCCAGACCAATAAATACAAAGACATAAGCCCTCGATCCGGTGCCTTCCTAGCCATGGCCCTGTGAAAAACTGCTGCAACATAATAATGTAGCACAATGCTCCACTGCATCAAAGCTCCCACTTTAGCTCGAATTTTATTCCCTGAACAAACTGTGATCAATTTGAAACTGTATAGCAGCAAACATACAAAATAATTTCCACTGAAGCAGTTGCAGAATATGAAAATCGGCGGCACTCTTTTGCACTAATGCCATGATAACTTGCCCGCATGGATAGGTTTATTATCGAGGTCTCAGTATTATTTGGGCTATAAAATGTGACATGCATACCCAAGTGTTAGAAGAGACTTGTTGATGTTGGTCGCCTCTTTAAGAGGATCACCTTCTACGGATGACCTTTGCCCTGTTCCAACGTAAAAATGACAAAGAGGCCACTTCATTAGCATGCATTATCTGTACAATAAAAGAAACGAAAGATTAGGCATTATGAGACCTCTCAACCCACAACAAAACAAACGAGAAAAAAACAAACGAGAGCTAGATAAGGCTAGACTTGCTGCAGCTATGGCGCTTTGCAAGTCCAATTCTGCACGCCATATATTTAGGTTGGTCCAGTCTAGCTCCATGTAAGTATGACATGCTTAAGCAGAGATATACTTGGCCAAGATGGATTAAGGTTATAAATCATGGCCCCGATACTATGCACCTACGAATGCTAGCAAGTGGATGCCCATCCGAATGCCAAATGCTATTCGAAAGCAACCAACAAAGCTCGAAATTGTTTATATTTGGAGCAAGAAGAAAAGCTTCCTTATACAAAACATAGCCAACAACCCAACTCTTCTAGCAAAGCCATGAAGAGCCAAAGAGAATTTAACTTTTGTATTCATCTTTTATACAAACGAAAGTAGCAAGATGGTGTATACCTCCACCTGCAGTATGCATGGTCGGCAATGAAGTTTCCGTAGATAGGAAAAAATCATCTCACTTCAAGAGATACTAAATGAGACCATCGATCTTGCCGGAATCGAAAACCTAGAGAAGAGAAGCCCGAACATGAGCTTGTGATCCTGATGTGGGCTCAATGTGGAGAAGGGTGTCTATCCCATACATGGTAATGGTGCCGGAATCGAAAACCTAGAGAAGAGAAGCCCGAACATGAGCTTGTGATCCTGATGCGGGCTCAATGTGGAGAAGGGTGTCTATCCCATACATGGTAATGCAGGCACACACCATTACGATTGTAAATGTATAGGCATCTCATTCTGTTGGGCGCCGGAGGAGCCATGCCAAATCCCCGCGCTTCTCTCCGTTTTTGCAAGCCCTAAAAATCGCCCTAAAAATCCTGACCATCGAAATTACTAAGATGGATCTCAGCCAACCAATCTAGGGCTGGATCCAAATCCAGGAATTACAACAAAACATTATAATATAAGATTGAAGCAATTCGTGGGTCTGCTCTGCTCTAAACTGATGTTGTACTTCTTGCTTATTGTACCAGTATCAAGAAACATAATGTATTTTCTATTACTCCTTGACATTGGTGATTGCTTAATTTCATGTTAACTTTGTGAAAATATAATGACTGTTGGTATTTCTTTTGTACCTTTATAGTGCCTCTACGAGCTTCCAGAGAATCATATATATATAGCATACAGGACACAACAATGTGCAAGCTCCCAGATATTCATTGAAAGCATACAGGACACAACATCGTTGGCATTAACATCCAATCCAAATTTTTTTCTATATAGCACACAGACACAACAATGTGCAAGCTCCCGTGATATTCATTGAAAGCATACAAGACACAACAAGATCGTTGGCATTCACATCCAATCCAAATTTTTTAACCTATGCTATTTTGATATATTTGTTGTCGAGGCTACTTGTGCATGCACTTTTATTGTTAAGATAGCATGCCAAACCCGATTTCAGCCAAGTTTCTTCTTCTATCATAAGTTAAGCACAGGATTCCTATTGAGCATTTGTGCTACAATGACTCTCATCCTTCTTAATTGTTTGTGGCCATGCATATTTCTTTCTTTAGTTCTTTGTCCCTAATAAATGGAATCCTCACATGTATTTGTTCATTCCCGGTAGATTGAAGCATTTGCTATTGCAGGTTGGGATGGAGCATAGAGATATTGCCATTGGCTAAGAATTATTCAATACCGCAAATGCAATTTTGAGGGGCAAGATACAAATGTTATCTGTTTCATTATTCTAAAAACCTAGAGAACATTTTTACAAAAAAATGCGTCAACAAAAGACCACAAACATGTGCCTAAAACATATGTTGCATATATTGTTCTACATATGTTGCATGGATAGACACAAGATGCATTTAAAACAAAAGCATGCCAATCCAGTGTACAATAAGCTTTATGAATATGTCAACTTCATGAATATGTCATGTGTAGGCATTATTCAATGCATATATTTAAGCTCCTCCAAGCTTAATAAACATAAATGTACTTGATATGTGAAATTAATGTGTATGTCATGATGAATGAAACCCTAAAATGCTGGGGAGAAACTAGCTTAACATGCAAGAAACTCAAACTTATAGGTTCTAACTGTGCACAACCCTATAAACACAAAAAATCATATAGCCCATCCCTATAAACACAAAAAACTAATAGCGCAGCAATGTTGGATTTGGTACTATGCTCAATAGGTAGTATCATAGAGAGTGAGGGATGGGGGGAGGGAGGGGGAGGGAGGATACTAAGTCACAGCAAGAAAGAGAGAGAGAGACTCAAGCAAAGCGTGCACGTTTGTTTCAGTTGTTTTTGAGAAGTTTGCCAATCTCTGTCATTTACAATGTGCCATCTTATGTCCAACCTCACAAACAGTTATAGACTTTGAGTATAGTTACAAACTTTGACTATAGTCTTAACCCAAAACAAACTCAGGTTAACAATTTCCTCACTTAGACTTGCTATGAACAAGCACCACTTAAAGCTAAAAAAATATACAGATCCAACACTATCTAGCATAGAGCTACATTTCTTATAAAACATTGTTCAAAACATTTCTAATTGCGGCCAAAACATTTAATGCCAACCTTATGCCCAGCAACGCTGGGCACTATTACTAGTTTTGGAAGAAGTGAATTCCCTACTTCGAGAATTGGGAATTCTTCCAATATCCCAACCTAGCTTTAGTAGGTTATGGAAGAAGCATTTCAATCATGTCACCATAGCAACTTCAAACAACTTTGCAAAGTGCAATTTATGTGCTAAGTTGAAGGAGACTCTTGATAAGACTGTGCAACCTAGTCAAAGGGCTAGGATAAGGGAGCATATGAAGGACCATATGACTGACCAACTAGCATGTAGATCATGTTATTGAATGTGGAGGACTTTATCTGCATTGGAACCCAATAACTATTTATGTATTATACATGACAAGATGGACCAGCAAAAGACTTGTCTTCCACAATTCAAGTACATACCAAAGTCATGTGGAAGATCATACCCTTTACAGATCTCAATGACTGGGGCAATCTTGCATGGGCAGACTCAAACCTACTATGGCCATTTTAGTTTGGAGTTGTGGAGTGATGGTCCAGATTTTCATATTGGGAGTATCATGAGGTGTTTGAGAAACTATGAAAATAGATACAATGGTCACCTCCAGGACCCTACAGCTAGCCAGGCACTACATAGAGCATTGTTAGATGGAAACCCTAACAATATTGAAAAGTTCAGCAAGGCAAGGTTTAGGAAGCATGGGTCTAATGAACATGTTGGAGCTTCAACTTCACGTGCTAGACCTCAAGATCTACCCAAAAGGTTTCTCTTGCAACTTGATAATTGTGCTGGCCAAAATAAGAACAGGTGAATGTTTTCTTTCCTATCTTACTTAACAGCTGTGGGGATATTTGAAAGAGTTAATTTAGGGTTTCTTATGCCTGGGCATACCCATGAGGATGTGGATGCATTATTTGGCAAATATAGTTGTATACTGAAGCAGCAGACAGTGACCAACTTTCCTAGGCTAATGGAAATCTTGCATGAATGCACTACTCCAAACCCTATAGCTTCTCTTATAGAAGAAGTGCCCGATTGGAAGAGCTTTGTAGATGGTTATACATTGGACCTTGAAGGTCATTCCAGGCCTCTGCAGTTCACTTTTTGGGTGAGAGATGGGATTCCAATCTTCCAATGGAAGATGAGACCTTCAGAGGATGAGTGGAGAGGAGGGGAGGAAATATGGCGTAGAGATGAGAATGGCAAGCCTATGATACCTCCAGGTCAACCAAAAGCTCTAAAACCTACTGAAGAAGTGAAGCAATTGGGATTGACTAAGGAAGGAATCCAGGACTATATAAAGCATTGGCAAACCAATCCAGATGACACCAACCGTGCCTTGGTGGCTTACTGGAAGAAGGTGATTAACCTGTTGGGGGAGATAGACACATCCTCAGATGAATTGAAAGAAGGGTGGTTGCCTAAAACTAGATGAAAGACCTTAGCAGGTGCTGGGGATGTTGATGACACTGTAAGTAGCGCTCGCAAGCAATATGCTCCTCCTCCTTCGGATAAAGAAAGGTACTCAGATTGTTGGACAAAGAGATGGAGGAGAAATCCAAGTGATCCTGATCTTTGGCTAGACTATGAAAGTGTTTTGTACTCATTGACTCCAAACACTATTCCAGCTAGAAATGCGAGAATTACAATACCTCAGGATGTCAGGAAGAAGGCTATGATATCATTGGGGGTGCTTGAAGAAAGTTGAATAACTATGTGAATTTTTGTTATCACGTTTTTATGATATGGTGCTATATTGTGAAATATTGACTATTTTGTAAATAACATGATATTACGTTTTCATAATTTTGAGGTGAAATGTGTGAATTTGAATATGCTACTAAAAACATGCGATATGAAATTTGTCCCAAAATTAAGACATAATGCTTCGGTTCTATTGCGCTAGCAATAGAACCGCCATTCCTTGGATGGGGACGCCACCTCAGCTCCTTGCCCTTTTTATAGCTCATTTTTCCTTGTCTTTGGTTATCGGCGTACTCCTTGAGCTTGTCTCCTAGTTACGGTCGCCTTTACCTGGTTTCCTACCTTCAGAAAAGCCTGAAGCGCTCAACTGTGCGCCTACCGTCTACGTCCCTACTCAAGAAAGTTTTTTCAAGACATTTCACGAGATGGCAGATCAGGACATTCCTAGTACCTCTCAGGTTTCTTTGCGTGCTCGGAGGGCTAAGCGGGTCGCGGCAAGCACTGCCCCGTCCACCCCACCTATGCGACGTGCCCGCACCACTGGAGTTTCTATTGCCTCTGAGGTGTCTGCTGTGCATACCCCCGCGGCTTCTCTTGAGCCTATCAGTCCCGTTTTTTCCACTATCAGATGCACGGGCGTCGCTTCTCACTCTGGCTCAGCTGGTCCTTCTCGGGCTATCTCTTCTGTGTCATTTGCTTCTGTGCCGCCTCCTGTTTTTTCCTTTGCTTCTGCGGGTCCCGCTGTGGGTTTGAGCCACTCTTTGCCGACTGCTTGTTCTGCGGTTCCCTCCTCTCAGTTTGTAGATATGGTGCCTCAGCTTTTGCAAACCCTTCAGTTACAGATGGCACAGATCCAGAGTCTTCAGTCGACACTCACTTCTAACACTAATGTTCATGAGCAGATCGAAGTGTTGCGCCAAGAAGTTCGAGAGCGGCTCTTCCGCGATCGGTTCCCGGCTTTAAGAGAGAGTCATCGGCGCCACCCGATCGAGTTTCTTTGTACCAATCGAGTCCGTGATTCCGGAGCTTCATGCCCGATTGATTGCCCCTGTCTCCTCGAAAGTGCCCGGCGCTGTCCTCCAGTTGTTGAAGAAGGTAAAGGCCGTCACTTTGCGGAGGATGAAGTTCTTGATTATTGCGATCGCGAGGGCTATGGCGTCGCCTTGGATTTTGATGACCATCGGGCCACATACGGCTGGCGATGATTCTAAAAAATTAAAACTAGCTCGGCGGATGCATCGTGATCGGCCCTCCTGTTTCTAGATCCGGCGCACCTGCCCTCTCGGCTCCACCTTCTCGCCACACCTCAATCCCCTTTCTCGTCTCGGTCGGGGATCCCCGCCCATTTTGCACTTTTTGTGGGCCTTTGGGCCATCGCATTAAGCGTGCCATTCTAAGCTAACCACGGGCTCTCCTGTTGCTCCCCTCCGCCTTTGGTTCCACCCACAGGTCCTTTGGTACCGGCCCGACTCCGTTTTTTCCTCGTCCGGCCCTTGATTCTTAGTTCTCCACATGTGCATATTTCTTCTGTTGTCATAGTTTCTCAATATTAATACAAATTTGGTCCCCTTTTCAAGACTATTGTTTTTCTTATAGATTTCTTTGAATTAAGTTTTGGTTCTATTGGTCGGGTGTGGTTGTGTTTTTCTTGTCTAATTTTTCTTGGATAGGTTGAATTTTCACTTTCAAATTAGATATTTTAGGTTTTGCTAAAAACGGTAGGATGTTAATTGTCTTACTTTCGGTATTATAGTTGGATGTTTTCCGGGTTTCTATGGGTTTATGCGGTGTTGTGATCATTGTGTTTGGTGTTAGCTTTAGAGGTGTTGTTTTATCCATGGTTATCCACTCGACTAACTTGGTTTGTTTTTCTTTTGGCAACATGACTTACGGTTTATACCCATTTTTTTCAGAATGTGCTCCGATCACCTCCATCATCCCTCATCTTGGCATCGACCCCTCCCCTGCTGATGATTTGGCTTCTGCTTCTGTGGTTCTAAATCGCCTCGAGACCGCTTTTCCTTTTCACGGCGATCTATCTGTTCCTCGCAACAGGTTTTGCATTGGATCCAGTTTGGTTATCGCCTCCCTTGGTCATCTTCTCGTCCATCTGTTGCTTTTTCCGCCCCAAATCACTCTTCTTTGTCTGCCCACCTAGACTTTGCACGCTCGGCCGTTTTTTATCTCTTGCATACGGGTGCCGCGTCCCTTGTCCTCTCCTGCCCTTTCTTTTGCTCCCCCTTGGGTGTTGTCCCCAAAGGCATAAACAAGTTTCGCCTTATCCTTGACTTACGATGTTTGAACTCTTTCTTAACAATTCCTCCCTTCGGTATGAGTCCCTTGAGCTGCTTTCACATTTATGTCTGCCTAATGATTTTCTCTTTGCGGTTGACCTTAAGTCTGGGTATCACCATGTCGCTATTTGGCCTCCTCACCGCACTTTTTTGGGTTTTGAGCTTGAAGGTCGTTTTTACGTCTTTAATGTCCTCCCCTTTGGTCTTGCTTCCGCTCCCTTTGTCTTTACCAAATTAGTTAGACAGTTAGTTCGGTTTTGGCGAGGTCAGGGTATTCGTTGCTTGCCCTATGTCGATGATATTTTGTTTCTATGCGGTCCCTCCCCCGAGTCTCTCAGTTCAGCGTCATTGCCGACTTACAACGGGCGGTTTTCTCTTAGCATGGAAAAAGTGTCGGTTTAAAAGTCTCTCACACCGCCACCTTTTTTAGGCTTCATAGTGGATGCACAGGAGGGTTTCTTTCGCATTTCCCAGGCTAAAAAGGAGCGGGTCTTGTCTCTTTGTTCTACCCACTCCTCGCCATATTGCTCGGTTTCTTGGTTTTATCCAGTCTCTGCGTCTAGTCCTGGGCCATTTGTGTGCTGCCTTGACTTGGGGCCTCCATTCCGATTTACGTGATGCTGACCTTTGGGATACCCCTCTCCTGCTGTCCCCTCTTGCGTCACAGGAAATCCAGCTTTGGGAGACTGTTATACGTCACTTTGATAGAGCCCCGCGGTGGCCCCCCCCGTGCTCAAGTCTACCTTGGGTTTTGATGCTAGTGATGAGGGATGGGGGCGGCTGGCTTTCACGTCGGTTCTCGGCTTCTCTCCTTCTCGGTGTTTTCTCGGCGAGATGATCGCCTGCAATCTTCTACTTGGCGCGAACTCTTTGCTCTTTTTCAGATCTTGCGAGGAGTGTGCTCCCTTCTTTGGCTGCATCCCGTGTCATAGCTTCAGCGGGGATAACGAGAATGTGTTTTTTTTCATTCTGAGTGGCGGTTCACGTTCTCCCGACACTTCATTTTTGCTTCTAGAAGTGCTAATTTTTTGCTATCGGTATCATATTCGGGTGGAGCGGTGTGGGTTCCACGATTGGAGAACGAAGTGGGCTGATTATCTTTCAAAGATCCGGGCCTTTGATGAGTTTTTCCTTATCCCCTTCTGTTTTCATCTCTTGGGAGGCGCTGGGGCCCCTCATCATGTGGATCGTTTTGCTAGCCCTTCTAATGCCTTGCTTTGCCGGTCTTCAATACTAAGGATTTTTACCCTCCATAAATTCCGCTTTGATGCACTATCTTATGATTGGCATTTGTTCAATAACCTCTTGCTTTCCTCCCTTTGCCTTGATTCCCGAAGTGTTGCATCACGCCCGTCTTTCTGAGAGCCGCGACTTACACTAGTTGTGTTTGCGTGGCCTTCTCTGCACCTTGGTGGCCGTTGCTTCTTTGTCGACTCAGCTTCTTGGCAGCCCTTTGTTCCCGCGATGCAGTTTTCTTTCATGAATTCACACATGCCTTACTCCCTTCACTCTCTTCTCCCATCGCGGGCTCTCAATCGGCATGCGCTTTATTTGCCTTACGTTGTAATTTTTTTCCATTGAATAGATCTTTCTTGTTTTCTAGTCGGTTTGTTCTTTAGTTCTAGGTTATGTTTGATAGTTAAAGGTTGGTTGGCATCGTTTGATTGTTGTGATTTATTATAGGTTTTTGACTCTTGTGTTTTTGTCTCGTTTTCGGATATCTTACCTTTCTTCGACGATCCCTCTTTGCCCTTCTTTTGCCTCGGCATTGGTATCGTCCTCAGGTCCGTGCATCGTCTACCTTGCTCGGCTATTCTTCCGCTGGCTATCTTTTTCGTCATTGGTGCAGCTCGATGATTCACGGCACTACACGCCTCCTCCCTACATGTTCTTGCGTTTTCTCCTCGTTGTTATCTCGCCCACCGATCCTAACTCCATAGGTATCGCGTCTGGCTGCTATCGCCTTTTTTCATGGCTTGGTCAACTTCCGATCTCCTTGCTCGCACCTTCCTACCTTAGTTAAAATCCGAGGGCCCAGCGTGTCCATAGCCCTTCAGCGGGTCGTCTACCATTACTGCGGCTCCGTTAAGCCAAATCATTCTTTATACTTGCCCGTCCGCGGGCCCATTGGCGTGAGTATTATGAAAGCATGTCTTGTTACCATCTTTGCTGGTTTCCTCCGTGATCGAGGCCTTGCATCTGAATTGATTAGCGCGATCTTTCTTTTTTTCCGATCATGTCGGTTGTTTATCCGCCGTCCAAGTCACGACCAAAGGCTGGCGCGGTCGGGGAAGTCCTCATTGCTCGCACTTTTTCTCCCTCTTGTCGGTGATATTCTTGCATCGTTTATTGTCTGCACATTGCTTTTAAGCACCATTGACCCACCGGGTGGTCGGCTCTTCGCTCTTCCTTGGCTTCCTCCCGCCCGGTTGTCATATGCGGCTGCCCAGCTCACGGTGGTTTGAGTCTTTCGTCTTATCGGCGGGAGCCTCGGTTTGGCACCATGCAGTGCACGTGAGGCGCCACCCATTCTTTGCTTCTTCGTCCCTTCCGGACTTTGTCCGTTCCCATGGGCGTTGGCGCTCTGCCTCCTCCCATTGGCTATATTCTTCCCGGCGTTCGGGGCGCCTTATTGTATCTCGCCACCTTGGTCTTTGAGGTAGGTTCCTCTTCTATCGGCCACTTGTTGTGTCTTAGGACCCATCCTAGGAATGCTTGGGTTCTATTAGCTAGCAATAGAACCGCCATTCCTGGATGGGGGACGCCCACCTCAACTCCTTGCCCTTTTATAGCTCATTTTCCCTTGTCTTTGGTTATCGGGCGTTCTCCTTTGAGCTTGTCTCCTAGTTACGGTCGCCTTTACACGGTTTCCGCCCCCTCCCTCTCGGTCGGTTTCGCGTGGCTTGATGGTTTATTTGGTCTCTTTATTCATTCTCGGCGTGGCTTTTGTCGCCTCGGCGATTACCAACCGGTCTTTTTGTGCGTTTTGCTTTTTCTTTCTTTGTACCGGTTGGTCGAGGTGATATCCTCTCGATTGTGCCTGCTGACCTCGAGTTTTTTTTCTATCTTATCGGCATCGATCCCAGCCCTGTTCTCATTTCTAACGTCTAACGGTTTATATTGTCCAGGTCTCCTTTTTGCAGGGCTCGCGGTTCACGAGCCAGACGCGGGGGTACTTGTTCCTAGGACGTTGGGCATCGATCGTCGGCCTTTGTTATCATCTCACCCCTTATATTTTTTCTCTTCGTGCTCTCGGTGATTGTCTAGTTTCGGAGCACTCGAAGTTTTCAAGTTCTTTTTCATAGTTCTACCCCAGTGGGGGAACCAATTGTGTACTGTACGATTTTACAAAGCTCAATGAGAACACCACTTCACTGGCCACTTGTTGTGTCTTAGGACCCATCCTAGGAATCCCAATTTAATTGAATGATGGTTTAACATATATTATGAGTCTATTACGAGAAATAAAGTTGTATCGGCTTTGCATCCCTTTGACCTTCTGACATGAGTGAGATGTTAAATGCTTATATCAAATAAATGAAACACCATAGTTCATGGGGTATTGCGAGAATTGAACTTGAGACCTCTTGCACCCTAAGCAAGAATCATACCACTAGACCAAATACCCTAAGACGTTTTTTGAGGCTATTATGAAATATAAATTTTTATTGGCTTTGCATCCCTTTAAAATCCTGACATTAGTGGATATTAAATGCTTATATCAAACAAGAGAAAGGACATAGTTCATAGTTCATGGGGTATTCCGAGAATTGAACTCAGGACCTCTTGCACCCAAAGCAAGAATCATACCACTAGACCAAATACCCTAAAACATACTATGAATCTACAATCTCAGGTTGGCACTTGTTGGTGAAAATTGCCCACAATTTACTTGTACACATTTTTACTTAAGCTCACAATTAGGCTGATAATTAAACTATTTTACGTGAGCAATTTGTCTTCTATGAATATTCAATTGCTTTTACATTATTTTCTTTTTAAATATTCATAAAGATTGAGATATAGTGACAACTTGATCTTGGGATTTTTGAATGAGCACTCCATGAATATAACTAGAATACATCTCTTTGGCGTATTCCTAGAGTCACGGAATTAGGAAGGAAGGTGTATTTTTAGAATACATCCGTCGTAACATTAGGCAACCTAGAGTGTTTAATTCAATCATGTCATTGAATGTTGCACGAAGTGATATCCTCACAGAAAGCATAATGGGGTATTCCGAGAATTGAACTCGGGACCTCTTGCACCCAAAGCAAGAATCATACCACTAGACCAAATACCCTAACATATATTATGAGTCTATTACGAGAAATAAAGTTGAATTGGCTTTGCATCCCTTTGACATTCTGATGTGAGCGAGATGTTAAATGCTTATATCAAATAAATGAAACACCACAGTTTATGTAGTATTCCGAGAATTGAACTCGGGACCTCTTGCACCCTAAGCAAGAATCATACCACTAGACCAAATACCCTAACATATATTATGAGTCTATTACGAGAAATAAAGTTGTATCGGCTTTGCATCCCTTTGACCTTCTGACATGAGTGAGATGTTAAATGCTTATATCAAATAAATGAAACACCATAGTTCATGGGGTATTGCGAGAATTGAACTCGAGACCTCTTGCACCCTAAGCAAGAATCATACCACTAGACCAAATACCCTAAGACGTTTTCTGAGGCTATCTTTTATTATCTTTTATTATAATACTAGAAAAAGTGCCCAGCGTTGCTGGGCTTTTCGTCGGGCATAATTTAGAAAAAAAAAAAAAGGAATATCAAAGTTTGAAAGCAATAATGCACTTAGAGTTGTTTCAAATTCAAGTGCAATGAGCCTTCCTGTTGATATGTAAAATTACAATGCACTCATGCAAACATATCATAGTGGTCTGCTTTCCCCACCGCCAAGAAGTGCTCTGCTTTGAAAAAATTTATGGTGAGTCATTGAAGATGTAAATTCTATCGTTTATTTTTCTTGCTGGGATCTATCCTCCATGCACTATAGTTACAAGTTGTAAGTTGTGCCTTTGGCACAAGAGTTATACAAGTGCGTTAATCAAGAAACGAAACTCCAAGAATTATGTTAAAAGTTTTGGGGGCAACTTTGGAAACCCCGGAGCTTCAAGCTTTGCCTGCAGGATTGAAAATGTCTACTGCGTTTCCTACTTGTTTAGCTAGGTATCATTTTAGCATCAACTATTATTTGAGTTCCTCTCTGATCTACAAATGACATCTTCATCTTATATTATAATGTTATAGCGTAAGTATGTCATGAATGAAACCCTAATTTGGATGGTTGAGATCATCCGATTGCATTCCCACCACTGTGATTAGTCACGCTTTGATCTCTTAAGAGGAAGAGGAAAAGGAAAAGGGAGGACAAAAGGGGAAAATGAAGGATAAAAAGGCACGAGGAAAAGGGGAACGGGGAAAGGGGAAAAGGGAAGGGAAAATGACATGGGAAAAAGAGGAAGAGGAAAAGGGTGAGGAAAGGGAAAAATAGTATGGGAAAAAGGATAAAATAAGGTAAAAGAAAAGGGGGAGGGAGGAAAAGGAAGGGAAAAAGGGCAACGAGAAAAGGTGAAGGGTGAGGAAAGGAGAAAAAGGGAAGGGAAAAAGGGAAAGAAAAAAATGGTGGAGAGACGAAAAAAGACATGGAAAAATAAAAAGGGAAAAGAAAAACGAAAAAGGAGGCGAAAAGGGAAGGGAAAAAGAGCACGAGAAAACGAGAGAGGAAAATGGAAAAGAGGAAGAGGCGAAGGGCATGGGAAAAATTTGAAAAGGAAAAGGGTGAGGAAAAGAAAAAAAAAAGAAAGGGAAAAAGGGCATGGGAAAGGGGAAAGGAAAAGGAGAAAGGAGGATAGGGAAATGGAAAATGGGAAAAGGGGAAGAGGGTGGGAAAGGAGAAAAAGGAGCACGTAGAAAAGGTGAGGAAAAAGGAATGGAAAATGTATGGAAAAATAAAAATGGAAAAAGAAATGGAAAAGGAAGGGGAAAAGGGAAGGGAAAAAGGACACATGGAAAAGGGGAAGGGATGAAAAAGGAAGGCAAAGGAAAAAGGAAAAGGGAGGCAAAAAGGGGAGGGGGAAAAGGAAGGAAAAAAGGGTGCGAGGAAAAGGGAGAGGAAAGAGGAAAGGGCACTTGAAAAATGGAAGAGGCAAAGGGTGAGGAAAGGGAAAGAAAGCAAGGGAAAATGAGCATGGAAAATGAAAAAAGAAAAAAGAAAAAGGGGAATAAGGAAAGAGAAAAAGGGAAAAGGGGAAGAGGGTAAGGAAAGGAGGAAAATGGACACGTAAAAAAAAGTGGGAAAAAAGGATTGGAAAAAGGCAAGGGAAAATGGAAAGGGAAAAAAGAAAAGGAGAAGGACGGGGGAAGGGAAATGGGAAAAAGGCACGGGAAAAAGGGAAAGGGTAGAGAAAGGATAAAAAAAAGAAGGAAAATGGAGATGGAGGGGGGTGGGGGGAGGAGGGAAAAGTAAAAGGGTAAAAAAAAGGGGAGAGAGAAATGGGAAAACGGAGAACATGGGATAAAGAGGAAGAGGGTGGGGAAAGGAAGAAAAGGGGCACATGAAAAAGATGGAAAAAAAGAAAACAAAAAAAGGGGCATGGGAAAAGGGAAAGGAATGGGAAAGAGAAAAGGAAAAGGAAGAGGAAAGGGAAAAGGAAAAAGGGCACATGAAAATTAGGAAGAAAGGGGAAAGGGAAAGGGAAAAAGTCCATTAAAAAAGGGAAAGGGAAAAAGAAAAGCGGAAAGAGAAGGGAATGGAAGGGGAGGGAGGAGGAGTTAAAAAAAAGAAAAGAAAAAAGGGAGAAGGGGAAAAGGGAAAAAGAAAGGGCGTAAGAGAATGATGAAATAAGGAAATGTGGGATAGAGCAAAAGACAACGGAAAGGGAAGGGTGTTGAATATACAAAAACCTATTATAGCCCAGCAATGCTGGACTTGGTTTCTATTCTATTTGATTTATGAAAAGGAGTCTGAGATGAATATATTTTCGTCTACACAGGTTCCCAACTTATGCCCAGCAACGCTGGGTACCATTACTAGTCTAATATTAAGATTTATTTCATGTTGTGTTTTTGCATGATTCAGGTAATAGCTATTGGGGATCCATGTTGTGCAAAAGGGGAAGGATCAACAAGGGAAGATTCTTGTGCAACATCGTGCAAGAAAGCCTGCACTGATGCCATTGCCCGGCATCTAGACGATGTGAAATGGAGAACAGGATATGTTCTTGATGCATCCCAAAGGAATAAAGTAACTGAGGCTTGTTCTTCTAGTATATTTAAGGCGTGTTATTGTTGGAGCAGTTGTTGCAATATGTAAGTTGTATGTAAGTTGTTGTTACATGTAAGCTCCTTGCAGGAAATCTATTAAAAGATCACCACACCCTTGGGGTTGAAATTGGCCCTCAAAACTGTCAGGGAGGGGACAATTGCACTCTCATGGCAAAAATACCTTGCTTGGGAGGGCGATAACCCCCACAATTGCACAGGATATGGACCCATTAAGCACGGGAGAAGGCAACCATAGAACTATAAATAAATAGGAAAGAAAACTCAAGCTGTCGGTCTGTTGTGCTTTTATACATCCTCAATCGGCAATGCCAATGTTTCTCAGTCGGAACACGTGATGCCGTTAAAATAGATTGGTATACACAAACAACGTAAGCCAAAAATAAAGCTAGATATTGAGCATGCTTCTGTAATAGATCCAAAGTGGATATATTAGCCAAACTGTTACCAAATACCTGCTTTATTGGGAACAAAAGCCGCATGATTGAGCACTAAAGCCAAGAATTAAAGCTATATACTGAGCATGCTCCTATAACAGATCCAAAGTGGATAAATTACCAAACTGTTACACAAGACCTGCTTTATTGGGAACAAAGGCTGCGTGATTGAGCACATAAGCCAAGAATTAAAGCTATATATTGAGCATGCTCCTGTAACAGATCCAAAGTGGACATATTAGCCAAAATGTTACAAAAGACCTGCTTTATTGGGAACAAAAGCTGCATGATTGACCACAGCTTTAATTACGCCAGTGATGTAAGATAAATTGTCCAGCGCATGCAACAACAAAACCATGTATCATATCACTTCGAACAATTAACCAACTACAATCATCACTTTGAACTTGATCCCGTTCCATCTGGGCTTTAATTCAATGCTCCAGTGATCAAAGTAACCTCCACGCTTCAGTGATCAAATAATCTAGAGTATATCTGCTCGATGTCAGTCCCATAGTGTAACGTTTTTGCAGACTTCCAGCTCATTGATTGGAGGTTACATGCGTCCAGCAAGATTAAGCACTTATGATTGGATAGCCCATTCCAGCTGATGAAGGTCCGCTTGCATTACCAACAAAGTTAACTGCAGCTCCAACCAAATTACTTGTATTCCCTGATGGTTGTTCGAAATTAAAAGCCCTTCTTTTTATGTTTTTGGGTGACCCCATGTAAGAAGATTCACCATTACTGTAAATACCATGTGAACTTGCCACAAACCGTGGAGGAAGACCATTTGCATCTAAAGCAGAGTAGGCAGGCTTTGAAGCAAAATCAAACTCAAGGGGCAAGTCTTCCAAAGTCTGCAAGTATTTTATGGCTGACTATTAGATACACATGATATTCACACTTACAAAGGCAGCTTGCTAAAAAACTTTCAAAAGCTCCTTGCAACGTTCCCTTCTTATAGAAATGTCCTCCCTTTCCTGAAGCATGTCCTCAAACAGGTTTTCCGTGAACAAAAGTGACTCGTTTCAAAAAAGCAGACATATGCTGCAAGAGATGGAGCAAGTAAACCTAAAAAAAATGGCACTGGAAGCCAAATGCCATCAATGCAGATTCCAAGGCATAGAATTCCATAAATGGACTAAGAACAGTAAACACCCTCAACTACCTAAATTTTAAATTCTCCCAGAGCAAGTGTAAACTCAATGAGTGGAGGAAAGCGGACCAGATAGCTTCCCTCGATGCGTATATTATGTAATTCACGCTTAGCATGATTCACCTGCAGGCCAAAGAAATAGTAATATTCACTCGATGCTATGCTGTTGCAAGTTAAAACATTCCAGAATAATTTATGCTGAAACACAAGTATATACACCAACTGAAGCACCATACCAAAAAATGCATAATTGCTTTTGGAACAGAATCTTGTATAGTTTTCCTCACTATATCATAGTATGACTTGAGAAGTAACCGTGTAACAAGTATTTCAATAGACTCTTGTTCTGTCTGTACTTCAGAGGGCCTCATAACAGCAGGTGGCTGAAATCATGTATGCAAGGAATTAATTTATAATCTCGTGAAGAGATAAAATTGAAATTAAATAGAATAACCTCTTTCAGCAATATGCCTGGAAAAACTGTCTCTAATTGCTGCACAGGCTCTTGATACACTCTGTTCGAGATCTGCTCTTTCCCGTTAGGACACGTGATTCACTGCCAAATATTGACGATATCCTCCAAGTTCCACTGCTAGGAAGCAACTACTTCAGCGCAGATAAGTAGTGCGGAATTGGACGAATGATTTTGAATGGGATCTAAATCCCAGGTCCATAATAATCCTCTGCTCGTTAAGCAAAACATCGATGTATCTATGGTTAGGCACCCGCAAATCCAAAATTGTTTTTTGAAGCCATTTCTTCGATATATTCTTCTTCGTACATGTTCTTACCTAGACTATGCAAAAGGATGAAAAGGCAAATGAAATAGCCCATGAATATAGGCGTTTGAAGCAGTTCGATCATCTGTGAAGCACTTCTTCATTCATCATTTGTTAAGCAGTTCAACATGGCGAAGGCAAAGGTCGAGAGGTCACCTGAGGAGGTCGAGGATCTTGTATTTCGTAGAGTTTTCCAGGTGACAGTTGTGCCTCCAGTTGATCAGCATGGAAATTTGATCTATTTAGAGCAGGTAGCGGCTGAATTGTTAAATGAAATCAAAAAAATAAAACCGTTTTCTTTGTTTAAAACATGAGGGATTGAACTGGGTTCTTTGTTTCAAACAAAAATTTGAAAGATTCTATCTTCAGACGGAAACATAAGAAGAAAATGGCTATGGAGGTTTACCTCCGGGAACTTTTGCTATGCCATTTCGATTTATAAACTGCGGCATCATATCCTGCAGATAACCCCCACAATTGCACAGGATATGGACCCATTAAGCACGGGAGAAGGCAACCATAGAACTATAAATAAATAGGAAAGAAAACTCAAGCTGTCGGTCTGTTGTGCTTTTATACATCCTCAATCGGCAATGCCAATGTTTCTCAGTCGGAACACGTGATGCCGTTAAAATAGATTGGTATACACAAACAACGTAAGCCAAAAATAAAGCTAGATATTGAGCATGCTTCTGTAATAGATCCAAAGTGGATATATTAGCCAAACTGTTACCAAATACCTGCTTTATTGGGAACAAAAGCCGCATGATTGAGCACTAAAGCCAAGAATTAAAGCTATATACTGAGCATGCTCCTATAACAGATCCAAAGTGGATAAATTACCAAACCGTTACACAAGACCGCTTTTATTGGGAACAAAGGTCACAGCGATTGAGCACATAAGCCAAGAATTAAAGCTATATATTGAGCATGCTCCTGTAACAGATCCAAAGTGGACATATTAGCCAAAATGTTACAAAAGACACGCTTTTATTGGGAACAAAAGTCGCATGATTGACCACGGCTTTAATTACGCCCGGTGATGTAAGATAAATTGTCCAAATGCATGCAACAACAAAACCATGTATCATATCACTTCGAACAATTAACCAACTACAATCATCACTTTGAACTTGATCCCGTTCCATCTGGGCTTTAATTCAATGCTCCAGTGATCAAAGTAACCTCCACGCTCCAGTGATCAAATAATCTAGAGTATATCTGCTCGATGTCAGTCCCATAGTGTAACGTTTTTGCAGACTTCCAGCTCATTGATTGGAGGTTACATGCGTCCAGCAAGATTAAGCACTTATGATTGGATAGCCCATTCCAGCTGATGAAGGTCCGCTTGCATTACCAACAAAGTTAACTGCAGCTCCAACCAAATTACTTGTATTCCCTGATGGTTGTTCAAATTAAAAGCCCTTCTTTTTTTATGTTTTTGGGTGACCCCATGTAAGAAGATTCACCATTATCAAATACCATGTGAACTTGCCACAAACCGTGGAGGAAGACCATTTGCATCTAAAGCAGAGTAGGCAGGCTTTGAAGCAAAATCAAACTCAAGGGGCAAGTCTTCCAAAGTCTGCAAGTATTTTATGGCTGACTATTAGATACACATGATATTCACACTTACAAAGGCAGCTTGCTAAAAAACTTTCAAAAGCTCCTTGCAACGTTCCCTTCTTATAGAAATGTCCTCCCTTTCCTGAAGCATGTCCTCAAACAGGTTTTCCGTGAACAAAAGTGACTCGTTTCAAAAAAGCAGACATATGCTGCAAGAGATGGAGCAAGTAAACCTAAAAAAAATGGCACTGGAAGCCAAATGCCATCAATGCAGATTCCAAGGCATAGAATTCCATAAATGGACTAAGAACAGTAAACACCCTCAACTACCTAAATTTTAAATTCTCCCAGAGCAAGTGTAAACTCAATGAGTGGAGGAAAGCAGACCTGTATAGCTTCCTGATGCAGACATTATGTAATTCACGCTTAGCATGATTCACCTGCAGGCCAAAGAAATAGTAATATTCACTCGATGCTATGCTGTTGCAAGTTAAAACATTCCAGAATAATTTATGCTGAAACACAAGTATATACACCAACTGAAGCACCATACCAAAAAATGCATAATTGCTTTTGGAACAGAATCTTGTATAGTTTTCCTCACTATATCATAGTATGACTTGAGAAGTAACCGTGTAACAAGTATTTCAATAGACTCTTGTTCTGTCTGTACTTCAGAGGGCCTCATAACAGCAGGTGGCTGAAATCATGTATGCAAGGAATTAATTTATAATCTCGTGAAGAGATAAAATTGAAATTAAATAGAATAACCTCTTTCAGCAATATGCCTGGAAAAACTGTCTCTAATTGCTGCACAGGCTCTTGATACACTCTGTTCGAGATCTGCTCTTTCCCGTTAGGACACGTGATTCACTGCCAAATATTGACGATATCCTCCAAGTTCCACTGCTAGGAAGCAACTACTTCAGCGCAGATAAGTAGTGCGGAATTGGACGAATGATTTTGAATGGGATCTAAATCCCAGGTCCATAATAATCCTCTGCTCGTTAAGCAAAACATCGATGTATCTATGGTTAGGCACCCGCAAATCCAAAATTGTTTTTTGAAGCCATTTCTTCGATATATTCTTCTTCGTACATGTTCTTACCTAGACTATGCAAAAGGATGAAAAGGCAAATGAAATAGCCCATGAATATAGGCGTTTGAAGCAGTTCGATCATCTGTGAAGCACTTCTTCATTCATCATTTGTTAAGCAGTTCAACATGGCGAAGGCAAAGGTCGAGAGGTCACCTGAGGAGGTCGAGGATCTTGTATTTCGTAGAGTTTTCCAGGTGACAGTTGTGCCTCCAGTTGATCAGCATGGAAATTTGATCTATTTAGAGCAGGTAGCGGCTGAATTGTTAAATGAAATCAAAAAAATAAAACCGTTTTCTTTGTTTAAAACATGAGGGATTGAACTGGGTTCTTTGTTTCAAACAAAAATTTGAAAGATTCTATCTTCAGACGGAAACATAAGAAGAAAATGGCTATGGAGGTTTACCTCCGGGAACTTTTGCTATGCCATTTCGATTTATAAACTGCGGCATCATATCCTGCAGATTTTAGATTCTTGACAATAAGCCGCCGGACATATCCGCCCTCGCAATCTGCATCGTTATCTTCGCAAAACAGAGCTTAGTTAACTAATTATCAAACGGCTTAAAATGAATATTTTTATACACAAGAAAATCAACGGCAATAAGAATAGTTATGATCTGACGGTCCAAAATGAAAGTTATGGGGAAAGAAATTGACGGCCGAGATGCCCTGCACAAACTACATTTTGCTTTTATTACTATATATAGATTATTGGGTAAGTATGTCGTCAACGGAACCCTAACCCTAATCGACATTTAGGGCATGTGTAGGGTTTTTGGATTTACATGTTCAGAGATATCCGGCCACGGGCACAGCTCCTGTAAAACGAAATGGTGCATCTAAATCTGAGCAACAACAGCTTTGGTAGGCAGATTCCGGTGGATGAGCTTGTGGGTTTGCCGGAGTTGAAGGTTTTGGACCTGTCGATAAATTCGTTGGAAGGAAAAATCCCTGCTTCAGTGGTCAGATTTCCTAAACTTAAATATTTTGATGTGGGCAGAAATCTGCCAGATGGAAAAATCCCGCCACAGATTTCCAATATAAGCAGCTTGAATATCTGACCCTCGCAGGAAATCTTCTCGATGGCAGTATTCCTGATCAGATTCATCTTCTTTCCAAGCTCGAGTGGATTTATTTGGGTTATAACAAGCTAACAGGAAGCATTCCGGCAATCCATTCTGCCGGAGCTGGGCAACCTGCAAGAGCTTGAATATCTGTTTCTCTTCACCAACAATTTGTCTGGTTCGATCCCTAAAAGTCTTGGAAATTTGTCAAATTTGGTTTCTCTTGATCTCAGCAACAATACTCTGCATGGCACCATTCCGCCGAAATTGGGAAATCTAGAGAAGCTGGAGATTCTTAATATTTTCTCCAACGATCTGACAGAATCAATCCCTCAATCCGTTGCAGAATTGCCTAGATTGCAAACGTTGGCACTGTGTATGAATCAGCTGACAGGAACTATTCCGGCAAATTTAGGACTGAAGTCCAATGTAACAGTGATCGATTTGTCTACGAATTTTGACAGGATCAATTCTGGCGAACCTCTGCAGTGCAGGCAAGTTGTACAAATCGTTTAACAGGATCTATTTCGACAGAATTAGGAGGATGCAAGAGCTTGCAGAGAGTGAGGTCATGTGTTTCCGCATTTACAAATGATTGTAAGCTTCTGAAGATAAAAAGTAGGAATTAGAGAATCTTACACTCAAGTTTCATTGCTGGCAGGAAATATTGTTGTGATTAGGAGGATGCCGTGAGTATACAGGAGCACCATATTCAGCAATATTTGCATTGAAAATGGTATGTATTTTGTTTTCCTTTATTGTTCTTTTATCCTGTAGAAATGTGTCATTGTGTTATGCCCAGAAACTTCACCAGTAGATTGAAGCTTGCAAAGTTAGATTGATATTGTAGAATATTGTGTGTTAATGTACTTGCTCTTCATGGGTATCAGTTTCTTCTGCGAATCTCAGCTTGGAGTTTGAGGAAGCAGCAGGTATGCACCATTTCTGTTTGGCACTGGACGTAGATTGTATGTAGATTGTATGTAATGTATGGTATTAACGAGAGTACTTACTGTTTCACAGGGTGAAAATGTCGGGAGAAGGCAAGCAATATCTGCTTCAAAGGCAAGAGCAACAACTCGGTGTGGATCATGAAATGAAACCCAGGCCTCGGGCCAAGAAGCCGGACTATAAGCCCTCAGACAAGCTCAAGGTAAATTGCATTTGCTTTCTTTGTGTGGAAACTCTAAGAACAACATGCTAAATAAAGCAGAGGAGGACATTCGAATCCATCTTTAATTCGTAGGTCTCAGTTTGTTTCTTGGTAATGCCATCTGGTATCGTTTTCACAGTTCTGGTTCTACATGATGTGCTACCCACAAACTCTTTAGAGATAAGAAAGGAAGCCGTGGAACCAACAGGGAATTCTGGAACGGCTATGGCTGGATCTGAAAGAGCCATCACCATATGAGAAGAGCATATGTTACTCATTTGCAATTTGGTTGCACTTATGCAAATCTTTACAACGTACATGGAGTCTAGCAAAGCATGTTTTGTTGCAGAAAAGTCATTATGATTATGCAGGCCGTTTCAAATTTTTATGCCAAAACTTATGGTACATTGTGTTGCAGGATTCTGTTTGCCAAATTATTTGACACGCTCAGAAAAGTAATGTCCCAATTGTGCTAGGTTGGGAAATATCATTGGGAGTTGTTAAGCGTTCAACCCAATGTGTTAAGATTTCCATATAAGTTTTGGTTTTGGATCTATTTAAGATAATGGTGCTCGAGGACAAGCAGCGATAAAGATTAAGGTAAGCAAAACAATGTCGGGTAGATCTATATTATTTTGCAAAAAGCTCATACGCAAATTGATGTATCCTTACATGTAGGAAGATGTTGCGGCTCTGAAACTATGAGAATCTCAGAAAATGTATCATAATTTCTTCAAGTGGTTGAAGCTTCAAGTAGTTGTAGATTTAGAGAACACATGTTGTCTTGGTAAATTATATATTTGCATATTCTACATCTTAATTTAGCACTCCATGCACATTATACCATTGTATAAAATGCCAGGCACAACATTAAAGTAATCATTGATTAATTGCTATTGTTTTGTCAACGTTTTTGCATGGAATTTTGTAAGTGGTAGTCTTGGTTTTGTTTTTCCTTACCCCGTCCCACGTTGATAGAGATCATGATATAGTCATTATCTCTTGCCGCAAAAACAGTATGAGAATTTGGCTTCAAAAGCATTTAGACTTTCTTCATTTTGTTTTTAATTCAATGTTGGCACCAAACTCCAAAAAGCTTTATCCCACTAACATTCTGTCATGACACTCTAAGCCCTCTTTGGACATCTTTGGACACACCACATGGAACGATCATAAAGTGTGAACAATCACATGTAAAGCCTTTTTTTAAGGTGCATGCTAAGTTAGATGAGTTTTGTCTTCTATAAAAGACAAAGGATGCAAGAAATAGCTATCAATTGCTTCTACTATTCAAACATGTTTCCAATTATTGATTGTCGATTACATTATTGATTGTCCATTACCATTACAGGTTCCCATCCTACTTGATTTTGCCATCATTTTGCAAGTAAAACCAGTAAGAACCTACACATTTGTCTTCTACACATTTGTCTTCCTAATGCTTGCACCCCCTAAGTCTATGTTGATTTGACCTAAACCTTTAAACCTAAAAATCTAAATAACTCATTCCGAGTATTGTTCAAGTAAACAATCACATGGAATAATCACAATGAACAATCACATGTAAAGCCCCAACGGTGGGCAATTTACTAGTAATGTTATAGCGTAAGTATGTCATGAATGAAACCCTAATTTGGATGGTTGAGATCATCCGATTGCATTCGGAGGTCGAGATTTATCGCACGACTTCCCTCCACCATGATTGGCCATGCTCTAATGTCTGAAGAGGAAAGGGAAAAGGAAAAGGGAGGAGAAAATGGCAAAGTGAAAGGCAAAAAGGCACGGGTAAAAGGGAAAGAAAGAAAGGAAAAAAGGAAAGCGAAAAGAGCACAAAAAAGGGAAAGGAAAATAAAGAAAAAAAGGACACTATGAAAAGAAGAAGATGGAAAGGATGAGGATAGGAGTAAAAGGGAAGTTGAAAAGGGGATGAGGAAAAGGGTAGAGAAAAGGGAAGGGAAAAGGAAAAGGGAAAAGGAAAGAAAAGGGAAAGGGAAAGGAAAAGGTAAAAAAGAAGGGGACGAGGAGGGAGTGAAAAGGAACACTGGGAAAGGGGAAGAGTAAAAAGGTGGGGAAAGGAGGAAAAGGGAGGAGATAAAGGCAAAGTGAAAGGCAAAAAAGGCACGGATAAAAGGGAAAAGGAAATACAAAATAGCACAAAAACGAGAAAGGAAAAGTAAGAGAGAAAATAAAGGAAAAAATGACACTATGAAAAGGAGAAGAGGGAAAGGGTGAGGACAGGAGTAAAAGGGAAGGGAAAAAGGGGATGAGGAATAGGGTAGAGAGAAGGGAAGGGAAAAGGAAAAAGGAAAGGAAAATGGAAAGGGAAAAAGGGGAGAGGAGGAGGGAGCGAAACGGGACAGTGGGAAAGGGGGAGAGAAAAAAGGTGGGGAAAGGAGAAAAAAGGAAGGGAAAAAGGACACGAAAAAAAAAAAGGAAAGAGAAAAAGGGAGGAGAGAAGGGATGGAAAGGGTAAAAGGAAAAAGTGAGGGGAGGGACAAAAGGGAAAAAGGGCATGGGGAAAAGAGGAAGAGAAAAGAAGGAGAGAAGCGGAAAAAAGGAAGAGAAAAGAGGGAGGAAAGGGGAAAGGGAAAAAGAAAAGAACAAATGAGGGAGGAAAGGGAAAGAAAAAGACTACGAGAAAAAGGGAAGAGGGAAAGGGTGGGCAAAGGGAAGGAATAAATGGCACTGTAAAAAGGGGAAGAGAAATAAAGGGAAGGGAAAAAAAGACATGAGAAAAAGAAAGGGAAAAAAGAAATAAAAAGGAGGCGGAAGAGAGAAAAATGGAAGGGAAAAAGGGCACGAAAAAAAGCGGAATAGAGAAAGGGTCGGGAGAGGAGGAAAAGGGAAGGGAAAAAGGCCATTGGTAAAGGGGAAAGGGAAGCGAAGGGGATGGAATGGGAGAAAAGGAAAATAAAATAAGGTAAAATGAAAAAGGGAATGTGAAAAGGGGAGGGGATAGAAAAAGGAAAAAACAAGGAGGTTGAAAATGGAAAAGGCAAACGTGAAAAAAGTGGAAGCAAATGGAAAAAGGCAAAAGGGAAAAAACGGGAGGTAAAATGGAAAAATAGAAAGGGGAGGTGAATAAAAAGGAAGAGCAAAATAGAAAAAGAAAAAGAGAAGGAAAAAAGGAAAAAGGAGGGGGAGGAGGAAAAAGGTGAAGAAAGGGGAAAAGAGGAGCGAAAAAAGAGCATGAAAAAATAGAAGAGAAAAGGGACATGGCAAAAAAGGGAAGAGGGAAAGGGTGAGGAACGGGGGAAACCGAAGGAAAAATGGACATGGAAAAAGGGAAAGGGAAAGAGGGAAAAGAAAAAAGGAGGGGGGGAAAGGAAGGGAAAAGGCCACTAGAAAAAAAGGAAGACTGAAGAGCTGGGCAAAAGAGGAAAAGGGAAGGGAAAAAGGGGAAAAAAGAAAAGGTGGGGAGAAGGAAAGGGAAAAGGGAAAGGAAAGGGGAAAGCAGAAAGGAAAACTTAGAAAGAAGGGCACGAGGAAAAGGGGAAGAGGGAAATGGGAAAAGAGAGGGGGGAAAGGGCACAAGGAAAGGGAAAAAGGGCAACCACAAATTGGAGAAAAGGGAAGGGAAAAATAGAAAAGGAAAAATGGGGAAGCAGAAACAAAAAAGAGAAAAAGAGGAAATGGAATAATGGAAAAAGAAAAAAGTAAATTGAAAAATGTAAAAAGGGAAAAGGGGCAAGGGGAAAATAGGAAAAAAAAAATAGTAGACAAAGGCAAAATGAAAAAGGAAAACGGAAAAGATAAGGGGAAATGTGAAACGTGGTCGAATGCTCTTGATTATCCAATTTTAAAAACAAGAATCCATTTAACAATTGCTCCAGTATGTCATTCACAGTTTCTAGCTATGCCCAGCAACGCTGGGCACCTTAACTAGTTATGAAATATAAATTTTGATTGGCTTTGCATCCCTTTAAAATCCTGACATTAGTGGATATTAAATGCTTATATCAAACAAGAGAAAGGACATAGTTCATGGGGTATTCCGAAAATTGAACTCGGGACCTCTTGCACCCAAAGCAAGAATCATACCACTAGACCAAATACCCTAAAACGTACTATGAATCTACAATCTCAGGTTGACACTTGTTGGTGAAAATTGCCCACAATTTACTTGTACACATTTTTACTTAAGCTCACAATTAGGCTTATAATTAAACTATTTTACGTGAGCAATTTGTCTTCTATGAATATTCAATTGCTTTTACATTATTTTCTTTTTAAATATTCATAAAGATTGAGATATAGTGACAACTTGATCTTGGGATTTTTGAATGAGCACTCGAATGATATAACTAGAATACATCTCTTTGGCGTATTGCTAGAGTGACAGAATTAGAATACATCCGTCGTAACATTAGGCAACCTAGAGTGTTTAATTGAATCATGTCATTGAATGTTGCACGAAGTGATATCCTCACAGAAAGCATAATGGGGTATTCCGAGAATTGAACTCGGGACCTCTTGCACCCTAAGCAAGAATCATACCACTAGACCAAATACCCTAACATATATTATGAGTCTATTACGAGAAATAAAGTTGTATCGGCTTTGCATCCCTTTGACCTTCTGACATGAGTGAGATGTTAAATGCTTATATCAAACTAGTTATGGTGCCCAGCGTTGCTGGGCATAATTTGGAACCTGCAAATGTTGGGGTGCCTATAATATTAAGTGATATTGCTTCTTGGTGGTATTAGACATGTTATTGTTGATTCTTCTATATACTCATTTGCAATTGGTTTTGATCTTTTCAATTTCTCTTCTGAATAGTCTAAAGAGTTTGGAGGAGGAGGAGGAGGAGGAGGAGGAGGAGGAGGAGGAGGAGGAGGAGGAGGCTTTCTTTGTTTTGTATTATTTCCTTTGATCAAATGTCTTAATATTTTCTACGCATAGGTTGAATGTTTAGAAACATGTAGAAATTAGAAATACATTTAGCATATAGATAAACCAATTTTGATATTGTTGTAACGTCCATAAAAGAGTTATTATCTCTTTTCAACTTACAACTGCAGATGGATTGCCATTTTCTGTTAAGTGCCAGCATTACTACGTCCAAACCCCGTATTAGTCAGATGATGAATCAAGCCTACATTAGCGATTGCTCAGGAGCACTATTTTGGAGCAAAGAAAATGAACCTTTTATTAGAGTTACAGAATATTGGCAAAGTGCACACATACTATATAGCGAACTCTTCGGTTTTGTGCCAAGACTCCAACCGCAGAATGCTAAAATATAATTATATAAGTTGATTAATGATGGCAAGAACATCATGGACATTGTGCTTGATTACCTCTATCTGCACCATATCTATTAATGTAGAGTGGTATGGTATTTCTTAATGTAGAGTGGTATTTTTGAATGAAGTTTGAACCATCTGAATGTCTTAATACTTGAAGATGTAGAGAGATGCATGGTCATATTGAGGCATGACACAAAGAATGATTATGGTGTGATGATGTTAGGTACTAACAAATGTTTACCACACATATCCTTGTAAACAATATGCTTGCTTCCACATCGGCGTGAAAGCACAGGTCCTTTTTTCTTTGTAGCAAAGTGTTGAGATTTTCCTTGAACCCACCCTAGTGTCTTTTCCAAGATACTCTTTCTTTTACCTCTTTTTTGAGGAATGAAGAGCAAGAGCCAAGCCGGACCAATAAATACAAAGACATAAGCCCTCGATCCGGGTGCCTTCCTAGCCATGGCCCCTGAAAAACTGCTGCAACATAATAATGTAGCACAATGCTCCACCGCATCAAAGCTCCCACTTTAGCTCGAATTTTATTCCCCGAACAACAAAGCTGTGATCAATTTGAAACAGTATAGCAAAGAAACATACAAAATAATTTCCACGAAGCAACAAGCGGAATATGAAAATCGGCGCACTTTTTGCACTAATGCCATGATAACTTGCCCGCATGGATAGGTTTATTATCAGAGGTCTGTATTATTTGGGCTATAAAATGTGACATGCATACCCAAGTGTTAGAAGAGACTTGTTGATGTTGGCTGCCTCTTTAAGAGGATCACCTTCTGCACCGGATGACCTTTGCCTGTTCCAACAGAAAATGACAAAGAGGCCACTTCATTAGCATGCATTATCTGTACAATAAAAGAAACGAAAGATTAGGCATTATGAGACCTCTCAACCCACAACAAAACAAACAGAAAAAACAAACAGAGAGCTAGATAAGGCTAGACTTGCTGCAGCTATGGCGTTTGCAAGTCCAATTCTGCTGCCATATATTTAGGTTGGTCCAGTCTAGCTCCATGTAAGTATGACATGCTTAAGCAGAGATATACTTCGGCCAAGATGGATTAAGGTTATAAATCATGGCCCTGATACTATGCACACAGAATGCTAGCAAGTGGATGCCCATCTGAATGCCAAATGCTATTCAGAAGCAACCAACAAAGCTCAGAATTGTTTATATTTGGAGCAAGAAGAAAAGCTTCCTTATACAAAACATAGCCAACAACCCAACTCTTCTAGCAAAGCCATGAAGAGCCAAAGAGAATTTAACTTTTGTATTCATCTTTTATACAAACGAAAGTAGCAGTATGGTGTATACCTCCACTGCAGTATGCATGGTCGGCAATGAAGTTTCCGTGAGATAGGAAAAAATCATCTCACTTCAAGAGATACTAAATGAGACCATCGATCTTGCCGGAATCGAAAACCTAGAGAAGAGAAGCCCGAACATGAGCTTGTGATCCTGGTGTGGGCTCAATGTGGAGAAGGGTGTCTATCCCATACATGGTAATGGTGCCGGAATCGAAAACCTAGAGAAGAGAAGCCCTAACATGAGCTTGTGATCCCGATGGGGCTCAATGTGGAGAAGGGTGTCTATCCCATACATGGTAATGCAGCACACACCATTACGATTGTAAATGTATAGGCATCTCATTCTTTGGCCGGAGGAGCCATGCCAAATCCCCGCGCTTCTCTCCGTTTTTGCAAGCCCTAAAAATCGCCCTAAAAATCCTGACCATCGAAATTACTAAGATGGATCTCAGCCAACCAATCTAGGGCTGGATCCAAATCCAGGAATTACAACTAAACATTATAATATAAGATAAATCATTATAATATAAGATAAATGAAACACCATAGTTCATGGGGTATTGCGAGAATTGAACTCGAGACCTCTTGCACCCTAAGCAAGAATCATACCACTAGACCAAATACCCTAAGACGTTTTCTGAGGCTATTATGAAATATAAATTTTTATTGGCTTTGCATCCCTCTAAAATCGTGACATTAGTGGATATTAAATGCTTATATCAAACAAGAGAAAGGACATAGTTCATGGGGTATTCCGAAAATTGAACTCGGGACCTCTTGCACCCAAAGCAAGAATCATACCAGTAGACCAAATACCCTAAAACGTACTATGAATCTACAATCTCAGGTTGGCACTTGTTGGTGAAAATTGCCCACAATTTACTTGTACACATTTTTACTTAAGCTCACAATTAGGCTGATAATTAAACTATTTTACGTGAGCAATTTGTCTTCTATGAATATTCAATTGCTTTGACATTATTTTCTTTTTAAATATTCATAAAGATTGAGATATAGTGACAACTTGATCTTGGGATTTTTGAATGAGCACTCGAATGATATAACTAGAATACATCTCTTTGGCGTATTGCTAGAGTGACAGAATTAGAATACATCCGTCGTAACATTAGGCAACCTAGAGTGTTTAATTTGATCATGTCATTGAATGTTGCACGAAGTGATATCCCCACAGAAAGCATAATGGGGTATTCCGAGAATTGAACTCGGGACCTCTTGCACCCAATGAGGTCCTGTCTGGTTTGCAGTGCTGCAGGAGTGTTGAGCCCAATGGCAGGATGAGCATCAATAAGAAGTCCTGAGGCGGCCATTTCTTCAAGAGCAGCGTGCGCTTCGGCGGGAACAAATTGGCATTCCATGAGGAGGCAAGTCTGAAGACCAAATGCACTGTCGCTGGCATTCGGGTTGCAGTGGAAAATGGGGCGCTGCCTATTTAGGGAGCTTACCAAAAGGCATTTGAGAGCAGCACAAAAACCTGCTTGACGATGGACCGAGGGATCAGGGGAGGTGGCAGCCCGTTCCAGGAAAAGAGTGAGGCCATAAACTGCTTGCGCAGGCATCTGCCAACCACATTCATTGGCGACATAAATCCAGTTTTCAGTATGGTCCAGAGTGGCACCATTTTCCCAATGGGAGCGTCGAACAAAGCGGGGATCCCATCGGAGATCTGTGGCAATTTGAGGAGGAGTTCACCCAGCATGGCCGTCCATAACGGGTGTCCAGAAGTGAAGACGCCAGTCGGAGGTGAGAAACCGTGGGCGGGCAGGTGGCCCCAATGAAGCATAGGGTGAATGCGCCAGACCCGTGGGCGTGGGCTGTTGAGCAAGCTCTCGGAATTCCCGAACAAGATCTTGATCCAAGGCACGACACCAATGGTCCCATTGGGCTCCTGATAGCTGTGAATATACCGGAGGATTGACCCATCCCGTGGGTTGGGTCTTGCTTTCAAGAAGAGCCCTCAACTGATTATACCCACCTAGGTGTTGCATATATATCTGGGCAAATTGAAGATCTTCCGGATTTGCTAAGAGTTTCCGCACCTGTGTCAGTGTTTCTGCTTCATGTACTCCGTGGCAAAGGTATGAGTTTGATCATGATTGCTGAAATAGGGGTTGGAATCATGTAACAGCCAAGCAGCATTAAGTCACCCTGAAAAATGCGGTGTGCTTCATCACTAAATTGATCGTGCGTGTCAGCCAGATAAAAATCATGGAAGACATAAGCCATGGGCTGAACAACCCTGAAGGTGAGTAAGTCAGGATCTTCACAGGTGATCTGCGCATAGACCAAAAGGGCACAGAGCAAGCCTTTATCTGCAATGGAAAGGTCTGGCCAGATCCGGAGAAAGTCCCTACTGCGTAAGGGTTGTGTATTGACTTGACCTCCTGCTGCATACCACTTCAGAAGGAATTGGTGGCGTCGGGCAACCACATAATCCAAATAGCTAGTGGGACGGCAGAAATCTTCTGTAATGCGGACTGCGATGTCAAGATAGCCATCCTGCTTCTGTTGAGCATCTTCCGCAGATTGAATAGCGTGCTGGAGCTGGAGTTCCAGGTCACGGATCTGATTTTCCTTTTCAAGTAAAAGGCGTGACTGATCCTTGGCCCGGCGTTGAGAGACGTTGCCCTGAGAGGATGATGTGGCATGAGTAGTATGTTGAAGCCGAAGAGTGGCAATTTCTGCATCGTCAATGATTTTCTGCTTGTCTGCGTCATGAAGTGGGTGCTGAAGGAGCTGGAGTTGACCGGTCATCGTGGAGAGCTGAGTCTCCAACTCCGTGACGCGAGCTGTGCGCTCGGTAAGGTCGTGGACCTGAGATGTGTAATTCTGAGAAAGCTCTGTGTACAGCTTCTGAGTGTCGCTGAATGCTTTCTCTTGTGCTTCAAGGCGGGTGTCCTTGGCTTTGAGTTGAAGCACCAGATCTTCCAGGGTCTTCTGGAGATCGGCCTGTTGATCAGCCAGCAGATTATATTTATCTGTGGCTTCCTTGAGAGAGTCACGGGTCTGTAACAGAGCCTCGTGCTTGTCTTGCAGTTGATCTTCCAGGGAGATGATGCGCGCAGTTGCAGCTTGAAAATCCCTGTGAGCAGCCTCTGAGGCTTCCATGTAAGCTTGAACTCCATTCATAAATGTTTCGTTGGAGTCCTGGAGCTTGTGGACAGCTGCTTGAACTTCTTGCTGATATTGATAAAGGGCCTGCCGGGTAGGATGTGGCACAGGGCCCTGCTGATGTTGAGTTTGTGACGTCTGAGAGTTTTGCTCGAGAGTGATGGAGCATGCTTTCAGTGGAAGAAAGTGTGACATGAGAGGTGGTTTTTTTCTGAGAAGGATGAGAGGACTGAGGATTTTTAAAGGTTCCCCCGGAGGGTTTTTGGGAAGAGTATGATAAGACTGAGTGGAGGATCTGGAAGAAACAGGGGTAGGGCAGTGATGACGGATTAGGGCTTGCAAATGGGCTCCCATAGAGGTTTCAGAGCTTGAAGAAGGGTTCGCCCGGACTCGATCAATTTCGTGAAGAAGACGGAAGAGCAAAATGTGGTTCCAGTCCAGATCAAGAGGGGAATTGATTGCCATGATGACAACATTGTAGAAGGGTTTATTGATGTGGGTGTTCTTGATAGAATACCCATAGAATTTTCTCCATAAGAATTTGACAAAAGAGTCATGAGGTTTGGCGATGTTGGAAAGCCGGTGGACAGTGGCTTGGTAAGAAAGTGCGCCATACACAGAGACATCCTGATCATTGATTGCAGTGCAAGATAAACAAGGTTTCCGAAAGGGAATTTTAAATACCTCAGAAAGGAGGCCCGCAGTAAGCGAAATTTTGGTCCCGTCAACTGTGGTCTCATAGCCATCGGTTGTGTTAACCATGTGAGCCACAAACTGGCGGAGTTGCGCTAGATCTGGTGCAGGTAGGTCCATGGTGGACATGAAGAGCAGCCCATGGCGTTCTGCAACATCTCGACTCGGGCCCGTTAGGGTTTCTCTGAAAGTTGGTGCTGTGAAATTTGTGGACTCAAAAAGAGCCGGATCTCGTGGAGCAGATGCTTGAAGCTGAGGAAATCTTTGTGTGGTGGCCATGTGGAATTACTTCGGAATTGAGATGTGATGAACTTGAGCGGCCGGAGGAGGAAGAGCGGAAGTTGAAGGCAAAGACAGACGAAATGGTTTTAGGGCGCACAAGTGTTGGCGAAGAGGCGCGATGAAGATGAAACAGCAGCCGTGGATGTGGCCAGGTGGCGGAAGATCCAAGGGAGGCGTTTGAGAGGCAAAAATCCCAAACAGTTAAGGGAAAAGCGATGAACGGTGGAGATGAAACGTGAACTTAACAAGCTGATGTGACAGGTGGCAGATGTACCCATATTAATGACTGACGGGCTTGAAAGGAGGGAATGTCATTTAATGTCGGCAACTCGAGGCGGGATATCATAAAAAGGAATTGTCAGAAGGTACCAAGGCTAGATACAGGGAATAAATTACTAAACCCATATTTTTGTTTAGCTAGAATAGGTTTAGCTAAACTACCTCGAAATTGGAGTCAAAACTTTCTTAAGTTTGGCTAAACTAGATGCTTTTTCTAAACTAAAGTTTCTTGTCTTTAGCTAAACAAGATATTTTCTTCCTTCAAAAGTTTCTATCACTTGGCTAAACTTTGACAAAGAAATGATATAAATAATAGCCATTTGTTATTGAAAAAAAAAACAATATTTTTAAAGAAGGGATTTATTGCAATATTGTTCAGTATATAAAATAAATGGAAACATCTTGTAATAATAGTATTATGAAGCATTAATCATAAATATATCTAATCTTTATCATCCACAATAAACAATTGGTTAAGGTCTTCTTCTTTGCTTGTTTGTACTTCAGACAATGTATTGGTGTTGTTCTCCTCAACTGCAACGTATGTTCTAGTAACTGATCTGCACTTACAAGCATCATTCCAAAGTTCAAAAACCCTCACATATGGGAAATCATACAAGCTGTAATCACATGCATACAGCCTTAGTGTGGCATCCAAATTATCATCAAGCCTATTTCTGAGCTTATTCTTCAAAAAAATCAATGTGGAAAAGCATCGTTCATCTTGGACACTTCCCAAAACCATGCAAAGACATAATTCTGCAAGTCTAAAATACTCAGAAATTGCTACACGCAATAGACTATTAGATCCAAGCAATTCCCATAGTCGAGTGACAGCACCAAATTCTAATGGATCCTTGAGATCTTTAAATCGTTTGACCATGGTATCTCCAAAAAGAGGGCCCTGTGCTTTTAATTTCTGATAATCCAAAAGCCCATCAATGCGGCCATCACTGAAACTCTTTTCACAACAAAAGTATTGTTTGATAATCTTCATTTTGGACTTAAAACATAAAGCAATAGATTTACTTGAGCTAGCCGTACTATTCCAATTATGAGGGAAAACCACTCCAATGGCATCCAATACTTCATCAGGAGGAAAACGAGAGCGAAGCTCATTAGCTAAAGCATTTGCAGCCTGCACATGACCAAATACAAAATTTGTTAGACATGATGAAAGTTTTAATTTCCCAGAAAAATTAGATTATTTTGAATTTGTAAGCATCATAGTAAAAAAATCAGATTTTCCAAAAACAATTTGGATTTGATTGGAACAAATCAGATTTTATTTAAGCATCATAATAAGAAGTATGATTTTCCAAAAAAAAACTAAAAAAAATCAGACTTTTGGAGCAAAATCAGAATTTTTTAAACATCAAATCACTATTCACATAAAAAATTTCAAGATAGATCATGCAGATTAGGATATTGTAAGAAAACTAGTTATGAGCAAGAGAGTTTCATACCTCTTTCATCTCATGCTTCACCTTGTCCACCACGTAACCAATTGCTCCATCTGCTCCATCTGCTCCAAAGCAAATCAATTTCTTTGCACAATCTCTTGCAGTCATACCAACAACATTGGAGATATGGTCCACAATGACATTATACAAAGTTTCAGCATTAGAACTGGTACTCAACTTGAAGATGCCGAGATAGTGCGATTTTCTTTGATATCCCACAACATTATATAAATGCATTGCAGCCCAATTCGTGTTATCAACGGTAGTAACTTCATCAAAAGACAAGGACAAAAATTCAGAATTTTCTACCATATCGCGAAGATCACTCTTCACGGCCTCGTTCATAAAACCAGCAAATTCCCAACCTGCAGGAATAGACCAATGATATAATGGATATAAAGGCAACTCATTAGAGAGAAATAGCTCCCTAATTTCTGGATATTGAGTCATGGGCCTGCCACTTTTCAGCAAGAAGAAGATAGCTTTCATTTGAACACTTTTTGTTCTAAACTCCTTCTTGTCCTATTCAGAAAACATCAAATGTAGAGGCGTTGATTTTTCTTCCACCTGGCGTGCACGCATTTTAAATGCTTCATACTTTTGCAAACTCTTTTGATGCTTATTTTCAGGACAAAACTCAACCACTTCATAATTTTTACCATTCTCATCCGTTTTCATCACCTTTTTCTTTCCGTGATGCTTTACAATATTATCATACTTGCATTGGATCAAATGCTCCCTCCGGAAAGCCCAAGTGCAAACATTGCACTTCACACTTTCAACGCCATCATACTCAACTGAATCAATATCCGGAAACTCAGCCGCCCACTCTTTCTTGAACGCACGGCCAACAACGTACTCGCTCTTTCTTTTCTTTCTTCTCCTAGGTGATTTTGAGCTACCTGTTTTCTCATTTTTCTCATTTTGACTAGAGGTTGATGGAGGAAGATAATTAGATGTTGGAGGAAGATCCATCTCCCCATTATCCGTTGCTAAGGAAATGCCATCGCCATTGTCCTTCTTTGAAGATTCCTCCATATGACTATTTGAAGAAGATGGCACTGGTCCTATATCCACATCTCTAGACAAAAATCGCTTGAGGCCCACTTGACGTTTCATCTACATTGTCACCAAATATTTAAGATTAGAGAAATAGCGCATATAATATTGGTCCTTGATGCAAAAAGAAGGGCATACCTTTTCTAGTAAAAAGTCTTTAAATGTGTTGTGTACTACGAAATACAATAATATGTTAGAAATAAGAATCGTACTAGATGTTAAAGAAAAAATGCATAAAGATGCATAAGAAAAAATGCATAAAGATGCATAATAGTGAAAATAGTGAACCACTTCATACAAAAGGACAATAGAGACAATATGAGTTAGTCCGGAAAAACAAAATCTAATGCTTGTTCTAAAATGGGATGGATAAGCATGGTTGATCTATATGAGAATACATGTAGCATGAGTGAGATGGTAAAAACTGATCTAAGAATAAAGAGTTCAAAATTGAAACACACAAGACTGCCTCTATCATTATCTAGCAGAAGGCAAGGAGTAGGTCTATTCTTCTAAGTATTATCAGCTGTCATCATTGCTTATTCCTATAAGAAAATCTTTAATTTTAGCCTGAGCAGTCCTCCGGCATGTCTAACCTGCACACTTATCTGATCATTTCATAAAAGAACATGATTCATAATTCACAAATCAAACTAGAGCAGTGAATGGGCTGTTAAAGTTCTCAGCTTAGTAGGCTACCAGCTTTTGTACGCCACATTTGAAGAGTTAATATAAGAGCAAATGAGCAGAGCATGGACTAGAGGTGGACAGAATAAGCAATCTCAATCTCTTAACATATCATAATAAAACATAACAATATATCTTAGGTGCTCAATCATTGTACCTCTGTTTGCGGGCCCTATTATTTTGAAATTGAACAAAGATTGGTATCAGAAGCAACCTGTAAGCACTTTAGTAAGCACTCAATTTTCTAAGCAAAAATTTACACCTTATGGAGCAATATACAATGATGTGCATGCAGCATATACAATGATGTGTTCTTACAAGTCACAATCGTACTAAGAGTCAACTTAAAAGAAAGAGAGCAATAAAGTAAGGTAGAAGAAGACAAAATGCTAAAGATAAAGAAAGCAATCAAATAAAAGCACCTTAGAGCCTTAGAGTAGCTTGCATACGCTTTTGTACTTGACAACTTTATTTAATGCACACAAGTGTCGTTGAAACAACCCAAAGCCATTTATGAATGATGTTGATCTAAACTTACTTAATCTGCAAGAAAAAAGGACTGTAAACATGTGCATAAGAGGGTAAAAATAATAGCTCAACAACAAACATGTGCATAACAATAGCTTAAAAATAAGAATATGGCATAACAGAGTATAAGTAATAAATGCTTGCCTTATCTCAAAGGTTTTTGCTGCATATCAGGTTTTCGACCTTGCCTTAAACCCATAACTTCACTAGTCTATGCAATGATTTAGATGAGGGCTAGCAGGATAGCGACCATTTATTTGATATGGGTATGCACATCACAAATAAGAAATCTACCTAATATGTTAATTCAAGGCTACAGAGAAAAAAACAAAGAACTATCTACAGCACAGCTACGGAATGTGTTTTAATGATGTGATGCAATAAGATTAGTCAACTCTTTAATCAACTCATCCTTGGAAAACAAGCCATTCTACGTTGGTTATGCAGAGAGTCAAGCTAGTTCCTTTGGTGACTTACGGAGACTAGATGGTTTAATAGGCTGAATTTTGTACATCTTGGAGACTAGATGGTTTAATAGGCTGAATTTTGTACATCTTCAAATCGGCACCAAGCCTTTAAAGGATTGCAGATTTCAGTATAATTTGGCTGTGGTGTTGGGCTTACTCTTCATGCTTGAACTGAGAAAGGAATTACACAAGGGGTCGCCCGTCAAAGTTGGTTGGTGATGTGCTGTAATAGATGTTCTGGACATGTGTTACTACCATTGTTATCATTTGTTAGATGACGTTGCTGAGGTGGAGATTGCTAGAATTGGACATGCCAAAAAAACTTCTGATCAACCAGTGGCATATAGGAATAAGGGTCAGGGTATAAATGAAAAGCTTGGAAATCATTGATATAAAACTTGTTGCCTTCTTTTAATGCAACATCTGCCAGCCTCTGTTCATCCACCACACAAGCTCATTTGTCATGGCTACTATGCATCGAATTGGGCTACGGGGGATAAAAGGAAATCACTTATTGGGTACAAACAGAGCAGGAGAACAGTTGGGGCTTTTAAAATTAAGATATTCCATAATGTCTGAGCAGCTGGATTAGTATTCCATAATGTCTGTGCATGCAATAAGGGATCAAGAGAATCAGCTGCCCATTGCTCAAATAATAATTTGAAAAGGAAAGAGACAGAAAAGATATGGGAAGATATGTGACCCAATTTCGTCCTTCTATACAAAAGATGAACACAAAGCCTAAAAAATGGACTCAAACCTTAATAGTTTAGCTTGATGTCTTCTTGTAAAAGTCTGAGAATCGCCTTCAGATCATTATCTAGGTATTTTTTATGCTTGAATCTGAAACCTGCAACACAAAAATTGGATCAATTTTTTTTTTACAGATCCTATTGGGCGATTTTCATGAAGCTCCTACCAGATTTCAGGAGTGATGTTTGGCGATTCTGCGAGTCTTGGGAGCCCCACCCATATAATGTTAAGCGATTTTTGACACAGATGGAGCTCCACCGACAATGATCCCCGATGGTTGGCGGTGGCGCCAAAAATCTTAGGCGAATTTTATTTTATTTTTTGTCATTTTTTACATTTAGTTTAGCCAAAAAAAAAATTAAAAACCCCTAAAAAATCGCCAAATAGCGAAATTTAGCTCTTATGTTATTCCATGGCTAGATATGCGGCGTGAGAAAGGATTCTGGAATTAGAAAGAGCCTTGCATTGCTAACACGTTGGCGAATGTTCTGATTGGTCCACGTCGACAGGAATCTCCTCGGCTGGCTATATAAGACGAGTAGTGGGTGAAGCTGAGACATCCGATGGCGCTGAGTATGGCTGCAGCAGGACTTCACGACAATTGCACCATGCCATCGAACTGCCTTGAGTGGCTAACATGCAAAATGGACTGCTTGGACCTGTGGAGGTGCCACAACTGTGGCATTGCCATGGATGGGTGGTGTCGGGGGATGGCTGAGCATCCCGATCCCCACACCAACGGGATGGAGGTGGTGATTCACCTGCGCTGGGACCCCGAGCACAACTGGTACCACATCCTCCGCATCACCTCTGCTCCCAACCCGGAGTAGAGGGTGTGAAAATTTAGGATTTTGTATATAGGGCTCTCAGCCCGTTTTTGGTAAATAGGGCTCTGCCCATAGCAGAAATAGATGGGCGCTGCTCACATTTTGTAAAAATTTCACCTCGATAATATAAATATGTCGCTTTTTAGTCACTATCTGTTGTGTCTGTGTCTGGAACTGTATCTGGTGTATGATTGTCACTTTCGGTTGTATGAAATTGTTTGAGGCGAAAGCCATTAACCAATGTAGGTAATGGAGTGCCATCTAACTCAGCGAGCTTGAAAACACTGGGTTGAACGACTTGAATAATTTGATAAGGACCCTCAGACTTGCCCGGAAAATTTTTGTAGCGAGAATCATAAAGAAGAACCAAATCACCTTCTTTGAATGTTTTTGTCTTGAGACGTTTGTCATGTAACGATTTCTGCAACTGTTGTCCATGAAGAACACGAATGTAAGCATCTCGTCGAAGTTCATCCAACTGTTCCAATTGATAAACCCGTTCCTTGAGTGCAGCAGGTGGATTATGTGCGGTAGCAAGTTGGAAACGGAGAGTCGGAAGAATATATTCAAAGGGCATAAGAGCTTCTTGACCATAAACCAACTTGAAAGGAGTGTGGCCAGTAGCAATTTTAAAACTCGTATTGTAAGCCCAAAGAACAGTGGGAAGCGTGTTGTGCCAGTCGGTGCGAGAAGCATCACAAATTTTCTTGAGAATAGTGACGAGAGTCTTGTTGGTGCTTTCAGCCAAACCATTTCCTTGAGGATAGTAAGGTGTCCTTTTGTGATGATGTATCAGCAGATAATTCATCAGCTCCTTGATAGTATGATTGACAAAATGAACACCTCGATCACGGACCAGCTCCGTGGGACAGCCAAAACGCGTGATGATTTGCGTATAGATGACCTTGGTTGTGCTTGCTGCAGTGTTGTCTGGAAGTGCGCAAGCTTCCGCCCATTTGGTAGCGTAGTCAGTGAGAACCAGAATGTAGCGGACACGGGTGTGCCGCGCATGAGGATCAATGGGTCCCACAAAATCCATTCCCCATTTACTGAAGGGAAGTGGCGTGGCGACCGACGTCAATGGAGCGTCTTTGAAGAGCGTGGGCCGGAAATAACCTGCGAGAAGGATTTTGCGTGCCGTGATGTCGCTATGAAAATGACCACCACCCAGCCCTTCATGTGCTTCTCAGACAATATGTGGGACCTCATGAGGAAGAACACAACGTCAAAGAACTGTATCCTTGCCGCGTTTGTAAAAAAGGCCTGCAACCATGGTGTAGTCACGGACCTCGTGGAGAAATTGACGTTGACGGGATTTGAGCTTTTCTGGAGAGAGCGTGGCGTCTTCTGATGGAAGAGCACCTGTAAGGAGGTACTGCTGAAAGTTGTGGAACCAATGCGGCGTGGCCGTGACCAGAAAGAGTTGAGCGTCAGGAAATGCGTCGGAAACTCCCGTGGAGGGATCATCGGTGTGGATGCGTGAAAGATAATCCGGTACGACATGAGATTTGCCGGCCTTATGGACAATTTCAAAAGGTCGAATTCTTGCAGAAGAAGGACCCAACGAGCAATTCGGCCCGTGGGCGTGGATTTGTTGATCAAGTAAAGGAGTGCTTGGTGGTCAACAAAGAACTTGATCTGACTGCCTAAGAGATAGTGAGGGAAGCGTTGGACACAGAAATTTAAACCCAAGGCCTCGCGCTCCGTGGCAGAGTAGTTGCGCTCAGCAGGATTGAGTTTTCTGCTGGCATATCTGTTGGGTTTGTCAGTGTGCTCATCATATTCTTGAGAAAGAACAGCTCCAATAGCAAATGCAGAGACATCAACATGTACATGAAAGGGCTTGTCCCATTGAGGAGGAACAAGAACCGGGGCCTGAGTAAGTAAAAGCTTCAACTGTTGGAAAGCAGCATCCGCCTGGGAATTCCAAGCCCAAGTGGATTCATCATCCGTGAGTTTATGGATGGGATCGGCAATGGCTGCGAGTCCAGGAATGAAGGTGGAGTAATAATTGACCTTACCCAGGAAAGAGCGTGTCTCCTTGATATTGGCTGGTGCTTGAGCTTTAAGGACACAACTGATTTTGGCAGGATCCGTGGTGATACCTGCTTTGCTGACAACATGTCCTAACAGAACACCGGAGGTGATGCAGAAGGTGCATTTCTCTGGATTGAGACTAATGCCGGACTCATCACATTTCTGAAAGACGAGTTCCAATTTATCCAAATGGTCATCCATGGAACTGTAGGCAGAGAAGTCATCTTGAAAAATTTGCAGGAAGGGATTTTCCTTCATAAAATCATGAAAAACTGAGAGCATGATGCGTTGAAACGTTGATGGAAAGTTTGATAACCCAAAAGGAACCACCTTGTAGGCAAAGGTGCCCCACGGGGTGGTGAAAGTAGTCTTAAGTTGATCAGATTCTTTGATTGAGATTTGATTGTAGCCAGAAAAACCATCCATGAAGGAGTACATCTTATGTCCAGCGACATCTTCCAGGATCTGGTCTGTGAAGGGAAGTGGGAAATGATCACGCTCCGTGGCCTGATTGAATTTTCGGTAGTCCACGCAAACGCGGATTTTACCATTGTGTTTGAGAGCAATGACGATGGGGCTCACCCATTCAGAATGTTTGACCTCATAGATCAATCCTGCAGCTAGAAGTTTGTCAATTTCTGCCTTGACGCGATCACGGTAATTTGGGTTGAGCCGGTACTGTCGTTGCTATACAGGACGTGCATCGGATTTGGTAGGAATGGTGAGTTCCCCCAAGTTTTTGTTGATCCCCCGAAGGTCTCTGTAGCTCCAGGCGAAAATGTATTTGAACTTTTTGAACAGCGTGACGGCCCTTTTACGATAGGGTGTTGGGAGATTGGCAGCAAGGCGGGCGGGCTGATTGTTGCCAACGTCCACAATCTCGACTTCAGGAGTCTGAATATGTGGGATAACTTCCGTGTCTTGAACAACATGAGCAGGAGGTTGAAACATGACAGGATGAGTGGCGCTCTTCGTGGTGAAGAAGAGAGGTTGCTGATTGTCATCAAGCAAAGGTTGCTTCATGACAGCGTGAACATCAACTGTTTCTGGAGGAAGTTCTGCATCTGAAAAGTGATCTACACGTTGGATGCGATTGCAAGGAGCCAGGTAGGGGTCAAAGCAGCCACAGCCTGGTCCTGATCAAGAGTCATCTCTCCCCAAGGATCAGCATATTCAGGGTAGGATGACAGAGGCAGACTCGCAGGAGGAGCCTGAACGTGATAAATATTCTGTGCTTCCTCAGAATCGGTGTCGGAGAGAGAAGGTTCAGCATTGTCTACCGAAATGATCTTGCCGGTTTCCAAGTCCATAGTGGCATTGAGGTGACCATCTGTGATGACTAACTGATCCGTGGCCCAGTAAGGGATACTCTTGGCCTGACGGAGAAAAGGTCTGCCGACCAACATTTCTTAATCACCTGGATCTTCGCCTGCTTTCCAAACACCAAATTCCAAGGGGAATCTGAGATCACCTATGTTGATGTGAAGAAGAGGCGTGACGCCTTGAGGTCGCGTGATATGGCCATTAGCCAATTTGATGTCATATGGGGCACGATAGAGTTGTTTGATGCCCATTTGCTTGCGGAGTTTATCCGTGATGAGATTTACAGCGCTACCGCCGTCAATTTGAACATGATTGACTTGTTGATTGCCCACTGTGGCATGTACCGTGGGTGTGGAGGTAGCGACGGCCCCAACCAAAACTGTAGGAAGGGGTAACTGATCCTTGAGAACAGGACATAGTTTCAAAATAGTTGCCAAACTTAAAGGAATTTTGATTTTTGCAAGCTCCTCTTGGAGTTCCAGAGGCACATGAGAAAAGGGATCCGCTCGATCCAATGGAGCTGGAATGCATGGTAAGGAAGCAGCAACTTCTTTGAGAAGCTCCACCTCTGCAGCAATATTCGGATATGTCTGAGAGCGTGGAGGTTGAGATGTGGAAGGTGTATCCTGACGCTGTTGAGCTCTGGTGGTGGCATGGACATTAGCCAACGTGCGGCCTTCAGCAGCTTGCATGAGGTTCAGAATGCTTTGGCGGACTTTAGGCATGACATGAGGCATGAGTTTTTCCAAGTCAGGTGCAAAGTGAACCTTTTTTTCCTCGTCATGAGGAATCGTGTCGACTGCAAAAGCAGGTTGCGTGCCATGAGGAAGAATGGTGAAGGGGCGTGATGCCCTGGTCTGGCGTGAAACCAAACCGACCCAATTTGACGGCTGTACTGGAGGATTAAGAGCCTGAAAAATTTCTTCCTGGGCTTGTTGATCCAGCTGAGGTTGATTGGCAGGAGCTGGTTGATATCATGATTGCTGAGGCACGCATGGTGGTTTCCGAAGAACTGGACGCGGGCCTTGTTTGCCATTGGCAATCCACAGTTGATAAGCCGTGAGGCGTACTGAGGTGGTCTGATTTGTGCCTGGAAGTTGCACTTGAACTTGAGGAAGTTGAGGACATGTCGTGGTGGTATGACCCCATTCTTGACAGTGATAACACTGAGCCTTAGAAGGATCAAAAGGGGGGCGAGTGCTTGGTCCCCGTGGTTGCTGAGATTGTGGATATTGTTGACTCGGTTGAGCCTGCATTTGATGATTGTTGCTGAGGTGTGGTTTGAACTTGATAAACCATCTTATTTCTGAAAGGTGTAGAATGAGTGCGAGTGCACTCTTCCGTGGCATGATTGCACATGTTGCATCGTTTGCAATGAGGGCGGCCATTGGTGGAGTTGCACTCATTTGCCAAGTGGCCTTGATACTTACAAATATGGCACCAGATCTGACTGCCCTGCTGATTGGCGTGTTGAGGCTGAACAACAGTTTGTGGAACCATGACCGGTGGAATGAAGGGGAGCTCCTGAAGAGCCACTCCACGAGAGGAAACATTGACTGAGTGATTGACAAGGTCGATAGCCTGCTCCAAAGTCTTTGGGCGCAGGTATTCAGTCATGAGCCGGATAGCTGGAGGAAGTCCTTGGAGAAACTAGACCAGAATCTGGCTCTGTGTCGGGTACTCCTTAAGTTTGCTGAGCAGTATATGAAGACGATCCGCAAAATCCCTGGCGGACTCCGTGGGCTCTTGTTGAAGGTCATTGAGTTGCTTGAGATGAAGTTGATCATCATCCGTGGTACCATAGTGAGAAAGAAAAGCAGTTTTCATTTCTGACCAATCTTGTTTCCAGTGGCTTTTGTTGGACATGAGCCATTGATGAGGAGAGCCACGCAGCGTGGTGGAAAAGATGTGGAATTTCAGTTGAGGTTGGGCATGACCATTGAGGGCAGCCAGAGCCTCAAATTCTTCCATGTGGGCCTGAGCACTTTGGTCTAAGTGTTTGCCTTTCATGTTGCCAAAGGTTGGATAAGTCAGCTTGAGGGTCTGAAAGGTAGAGGTTAAAGTGCTTGGTTGAACAGGTAATGGATAAGGATTATATTGAGGCGGAGTGGGGGGTGGCATAGTGCCAGAAGGGCCCTGACGAAGGGGTGCCTGAGGTGGAGGTACTGGAGGTGCCTGATCATTGGCTTTGAGGTCGGTAAGGTTGTAAACAGGAAGAGCGGTTGGAAATGTAGGGAATGGAAATTCCTGGGGAGGAGCAAAAGAGACATGTGGACATCCCTGTCCGCCCGGAGGAGATGATGGTTGTGAAGGCAGAGGTGTATGGCCAGAAGAAAGATGGATATAGGCATTCTCGGGGGTCTGAAAGTACTGTTGAGAAGGTTGAGCCTGATATTGCTCTTGATAATGATGAGGTGACTGAGGCTGGGAACAATGTTTGCACGTCTGAGGTGGGGAACTGGGACGAGACAGGACACGAGGAGTAGGTGGCGCCGACTGAGCCCTAGACCGAATGTGGCCTCCCTCAATGTCATAAGCAGATCCATACATGTCGCGAACAACTTCCCGTCGTTGGTGGCACTCCAATCGAGACGCCGTCTGGGTAAGAAGTTCTTCTGGAGTGAAGGTTCGTGCAGACATTGTAACATAATAAAGGAAAATTGAATCAGACCCGGCAGCGACGACAATGTTTGGGGTCTGGGTTCGGGGAATCCTTCAAGACAGTCCTCTGTGAGGACCCGTGGATCAAACAGGAGGATCCGGTAGCTGTGTCACGCGGGATTTGCAAAAGAACAATGAGAGAACAATGAGAAAACAGAAAACACAATGAGAGAACAATGGTCAAGCAATGAACTCCTTGATATCATAAGACTACATGAGCTCTCCAATGAGAGAAGACAGAAAAAATGAGATAAGACTCCAAAAACTCATCTGCCCGTGAGGGCTACATCTACTGCTATATATAGTACAACGGCCTTTGGCCCAATATAGACACAATGAGCCTACTCGGTGCCGACTCCTTGAATAAAGGCCTGATTTGTAGGACACCCAGCGGTGCCTCTTGAAACCCTGAAATGACGCTGACTGAGACACACGTCATTTCTCTGTGCGCCTCTTTTTGACCGGCTGCGGCTTAGGCTGCTGTGCCTTGGTCTTCTGAGGACCTTTGGACGTCTGACCCGTGGTCGTCTCCTTGTTCTTGACCTGGTCCTTTGTGTGCATGAATAGTCCTGTACCAGGACGTACATGGCTAACAGGGGAGACAGCTTTTCCCTTTCTAAATGAGGAGGAATTTTGTATACATTCATTTCAAAGGAGGATTTGGAAAGAGAAGAGCCCATGAACTCTGGCAATATTGTGCCATTTCTGCAGGACCTGCCTATATCTTTTGTCCACAAATTTACAATGCACTCTCTTTCCATCAGCCAAAACAGCATTGTTTGAGAATGCTGAAAATATAGTCAGAAAGCTCATCCTTTCTGGCCTTATTCCTTCAACTTCCATTTCTTGAAACAGTTGGATGGCTATGCTTTCATGCCTGTGCCGAATGTATGCTGCGATCCTGGTGTTCCATGAGACCATGTTTGGACTTAAAAGTCTTTGAAACATCTTCTCTCATCTTCCGTGAGCCCCCAATTAGCATACATGCTTACAAGGGGTTCTACATGCATCTTGAAGGCTACCACATTTCCCATACATATTAATAAGTGCTTTGCTATCCACAGAACACCGATAATAAGAATTAATGAATGCATTAACTTCCCTTCTACTATACATGAGTAACTAGCACAAGCATCAAGAACACTATTAAATGTCACTTTGTCTCCTAACATGCCTGCTCATCTGCATTTGGTGAAAGCGCCAATGCCCTTCTACCCCCGCCCATGTAGTGTATATCCGGATATCATGATATTCCCCGGATCTGTTTTTCCAAGGCCCATCTCATCCGCAAGAATGGCTGTAAGAAAAAGAAAAATCCCATGTCGAACGTTCTAAGGCAAAGACCAATTGAACAACACAAAAACATCAAGAGTGAGGTGCGGAGAGCCATCTTAGAGTTACAACATGCCAACTAACTATGAAATTAGGGAATACAAAAGTTCATACCCAATCTACTTTGCCTATGAGGCATAAGATGACCATACCTCCTCCAACATTCTTCCGATGCAAAGAAAAGCAAGAAGTTCACACCAACGAGTTGATATGGTTTCAAAGCACTTGGTCGATGATGCGGATATGCCACATGCAAAGACATCGGGACAAAGACAAGTCATCGCAAAGCTTTAATACCATGATGATGAGATGAAATCTTAGGGGACATACTCTTAACAATTTATAAGGGGAACTTCACCGTTTAATTAATTTCACAAAGAGACACATTTATATCCTTATAACCGTATCTCAAAATGCATAATTTATTGCTAACAAGAATTGAAAAAAGATTCACTCGACAACCATCCCACAATGCTTATTCATGCTGATCCTTATCGAAGTTTACAAATAAACAGATATACCGAATCCAAGCAAATGAACAATTTCACGGTTTCTCGGATGAATAGGGCCTCTTGTATTGAAAACAGAAATTTCACTCCCTTGAGAACCGCAATGCAAATAGGTACCTGAAATCGTTGAAGGATTCTTCTTGGAATTTTTCTCACCCGAATCAGCTAGACAAACCCCGTTTCTCTGCCAAAGCCACCATCATTGATCATCCTGCCGATCGAAACGTCCACCGCCACCGCCATAGCATTAGGTTTTGAGGTTCTTCCTCAACGTATTCTAGGGTTTCCGTAGTCATTAATGTGAAATAAGCAAAATTCCAAAATATTTGTTTCAATATAAGCTTATGCTGCCTCCAAGCAATAGCTCACAAATATCTAAAGCTGAAGGTAAAATTTCTAGAGGCGAGTGTATTTGAATCTAAGGCGTACAGTAAATTCATAGCAATTTTGATAGGGATTCTAGTGTTTCCGCTTTAGATTCTCGCAATGGGAACACTTGGTCAACTTGGTAAATTCCTGGATGTCTAGGTGACCTGAGAGTTCGTGTCAGAAACTACTAAACCGTTTGGTCAATGCGCTAGGTCTGGCATTCAACTCAAAAGCTACTATTTGAGAGCAAAGAAAATTCTCTGTAACTAGTAAAAATGCTCTCCAAATTCAAAGTCTAGGAATGAGAGATTGGACCATTAGAGTCTTCAATATACTTCAATTTGACAATGGGAGGCACACTTGAGCTTGCATGAAGTATAACTGTAACCTTGAATGAATTGAGCTCCATATTCTACAAACTATAATGAATTAGCACAATGCTGGTTTGTTTGACCTCAGAAAGGCTTTAGATGGTTATGGTAACAATCCCTAGGTGATGCTACAAGTTAGAGGGCATTGTATTATTGTGAAAAGGTCCACAACTTTTGGCAAATTCCAAGTCCCTAGCCGCAAATTCGCCACAAGTTGTGGATGCCCTCATTCTATTGCCACACAAGCTTGAGTTGCAGATAGATCTCTATACTTCGGTGCAACTTGAAGTAAGGTACAAAGATCCATGCTCACCCTAGAAGCCTTCAATAGTTGTTCTATGTCAACAACCTCAGAATTGTGATTTTTAACCACGGGTTGTGAAACTGGTGTAATAGGGACATGTCCTAATTCTTTCTGTGCCCTGGCATTTGCACAGCCAGCACGTCTTGCTCTTCTTTCTCTTGGACATGCAGTCTCCAAGCAATAGCTCACAAATATCTAAAGCTCTTTATTTACTTTTTTAGATGTGACAAGTGTATGATCAAGCAACAAGGGAATCTGATATGGTGAGCATTTTATTCAAAAATCTGAATTCTAAGTCTTTGCTGTTAATAAAATGTTTGTTAAGCATTGGCTGACCTGTTTTGTTGTCTTGGTAGTATACTGAAATTAGTAAGTTCTGTTTATAAGTTTCTCTTATATAGTAACAGGATCCATAAGTTTAGGAAGGCTAAGGGCAACCTTTGCTTTGTTAAATGTCTAGGTATGTACAACTTAGAAGATTCTCTAATTTGCAATTTCAGGGAACACCTTCGCAGAAAAGTCCGCAACAATAATGCACCCAGACCAATGCATGTGGACGAAGAGAGTTGGAAGAAGTTTGTCGAACAACGATGGAAAAGGCAATAGGCACATGGAACAACTTTAAAATGCTACTGTCAAGTCTTCTTAATGCAAATTTTGGCAAAGATGAAAGCCTATGCACTAGAAGGAGGGAAGAATGTTTTTCGGTTGCCTAATTTAGGTTACTCTTTTATTCACCTGTTTTCATATGCCACTGAATGTTTTTGAATTGCCTGGTTCAGGTCATTCGCCTATTTTCACATGCCATGACTGAGTTTTCTGTTCGCCTATTTTCACATACCAGACCAGTCAGACTATGTTTGTCTAGACTATTTCCAATCATGTTGTATGCCATCGAGATAACTGTGATTGTGCATAAACCACATGCTTTTAAAAATGAACTACATCATTGAATTAAAATATTATTTAATCCCAAATTACTTTCATTTGTTTCTTTCTCAATATCACAAATGATCTAGAAGAAACAAACTTTAACATTTAAAATAATAATACCCAAAGATAATGAATGCAAATCCACAACTACAAAATCAGTTTGATGTCTTCACACTGACTATGTGGTTTTGAGACTTAATTTTTGCCCCTCAGCGTACATATGTTGCAGGGTAAAATAAATCAATCTAACACCACACTCAATGGAAAAATAGCTAAATGTTAAGGTAATTAGCACTCAGTCCTCCACATCAGTTTCTTAAAAAAATTTCTGGCCCAGATTGTGTGAGAGGGAATATGTTGTTTAATATGCCTAGACTCGAACCTTCCCCTCCAGAGCAAAATGTATATCATTATCTCAAACCTTTTTAATGACAGGCTGAATGTCAAACATTATTGAGCACCTATGTATTGTTATCGTTGAATCAATGGTTCATAGTCAGACACAACCAGACCTAAATGCATTTTTACTATTGAACCAGTGGTTGATATTCACACACACTGCTCACTTAGGTGATGATTATTAGCAATGAATTCAACTACAACAAATGACGATATGTGTAGGTATTCGGGCGGATGAAGTGTTACCTCAGAGCCTTGTGGTTAAGAGTGGTGATTATTATTCTTACTTCCAGTTGGACTTGCTCAATGGGGGAGAGCTTTTGGCAATGTTTCCATCGCTTAAGCAGTTTCACCAGCATAATCCGCATTCACCACCCAAGCAGGCAGAGCAAATAGTGATTGGGCCGCCTTCATCTTCTGCACTTGTTCCCCCTGTGTTGAAGGCTGTGGAGCAGGTGGGCAGTCCAGAGACACAACCTGAACCTTCCTCTCGTATGGTGCATCCCGAGGTATGTAGGAGACTTGCACAGATTGAAGAGTTGCAGCAGAAAGAGGAAGGGTGGCAACAGGTTGTTTCTAGGAGGCGAGCGCAGGTGAGAGCTCCTCAAGAGGGTCATTTAGCGCATCCGCAGCCCACTGTGCTGGCCCCTCCTCAAGTGGATCGAATGGTGATTGATCAGGTAGTCCAGAACTTTTCTTCCTGGGCTGATCGTGTGGAGGCATGTGAGGCTTTGCAAGGGGATCCTGACCCCTTAGTGCACAAGGACCCACATGGATAAGAAAATTCTATCCTGGAATGTGAGAGGCATCAAATCCTCTCCGAATAAGCGAGCACGTCTCGCCATGGCTGTGAAGAATCTTAATCCAGATATCTTGTGTTTGCAGGAGCATAAATGTGCCAGGGGTGACATTAACAACCTAATGAATATCTTGGGACAGGCAGGGCCAGGGGAGGTACTTTGATTTGTTGGAAAATGGGTGTACATGTAACCTTTTCGGCCACAGATAGCCACGGCCAGTGGGCAGTGATTAAATGGAAGGAGGGCCAGTCTGAGTGGGGCTTAGTAAATGTGTATGCTCCAATTGGGGCCACTCAGAGAGGTTGTTTATGGGCACAACTGCGAAATAAGCTCCAGTCCTTTGGTATGGGTTCTACATGGTTTGTCCTGGGTGACTTTAACATGGTGGAGCTCCCAGAGGACAGGCATGGTATTGGTTCAGATATTGTACAGGGTTTTGAACGCGACCAATGGCTTAGGCTTGTGCAGGAGTGGGGTTTGACTGAGCTTCCCGGGATCGGAGTTATACTTGGTGCAATAATTGGCTAGGGCATGGTAGGGCATACTCTAGGCTGGATAGAGTTTATGGCACTCCAGCAGTTTTGGATTATGCTCCAGCCTTCACTAGGGTGAATGTTCTGGCCACATCTGTCTCTGATCACACTCCTCAGATCATTCAGCGGCTTCATGACCACCCACCGCGGCCTCTCAGGACGGTTTTTAAGCTTAACACAACCTTTCTTCAGGATCCAGAGTTCACAGCCGGCTGTAAGCTCATTTGGCAGCAGATATTCAGTCAGGACAGTGGAATGAGTGCAATGGTTACAGCATTGGCTAGGGTAAAACAGTTTGCGAAAGAATGGGGGAGGCAAAAGGCTTTGGCTCAACGTCGAAGCTTGGATGCCTTATATGCGGAACTGGAGTCTCTTAGAGGGCGGGTCTCTGATGGCTTGCGTGAGCAGCAGGTGCTTCGTCAGATCGAGGTTGAGGAGGAGGCCAAGGTGTCACAGGCCAGAGTCAAAGCGGGTTTGACGTGGTTGAAGCAGTCGGACACTTGCTCTCAAGTCTTTTTCCGAGCAGCCCGCCAGAAAAAGTATGCAGCAGCCATGGCGGACATAGTTACACCCCAGGGAGTGTTGTTGCAGCAACCAGATGCTATCAAGGCCTTCGTAGCAGCGCACTATGAAACATTTTTCAAGGAGAGCCCGCTTCCCTCACAGAGTGTTTTTCAAGAGCTGGTGCTGGCCAAGGTTTCGCCAAGAATCTCAGCCCTTCAAAGACAGAGCTTAGAGGAGCCGTTGACAGGGCAGGAGTTGGGGGACGCATGCCGCCTGTTGGCTCGGAATAAGTGTCCTGGGTTGGATGGAATACCGGAGTTTTTCAGAAGGCACCGGAATGGGTGGGGACTGGGTGCTGCAGGTGTATGTGGATCTTTTGGGGAATAACTCAATGCATCCTCTCTGAATACAAAGTTGTATTTCACTTATACCCAAGTGTAAGCATCCTAAAACCATCAATGACCTGAGGCCTATTACTCGTTGTCTCAGAGTGTATAAAATCATTGCTAAGGCTTTGGCGAGAGGCTTAAGCCAAGATTAGTTCACGCCATTAGTGCGAGCAATGGGTTTTATACCTCAAATGAATATTCTTCATAATGTGGCTCTTTGCTTTTGAGGGAGTGCATTGGGCTCAGTGGGATGAGGCAGCCCCTTGTTTTTCTTGTCGGATTTTGCCAAGGCTTATGACGGTGTCGGTTGGCGCTTCTTGGCGATATGATGCAGCCTTTGGGCGGGGCCTAGTTTCGTGGAAACGGTTATGAAGTCGCATGTGTCCGCTAGGGCGACGGTGAAGTGTCGTGGTGAGACCTCTTCAATCTTCGGTGGGCGAGGCATTAGGCGGATGTCCGCTGGCCCCTTCTTGTTCATTATAGTGGCGTAAGCTCTCTCGCAGCTTTTCAGTGGCAATTGTCGACAATGTGGTGCAAGGTCTCCGCATGGATGATAGGTCGCAGCAGGTTTGCGATCAATTTATGGATGATACATTCCTCTTTCTTCATGCGTGACGAAGTCCAATCTCGTGCAGCCAAGAATATTTTGATGCCTTTTCTTTAGCCGGGATGCTTGCTTAACCGGGTCGGTGCTCGGCCATGTGGGTACCGGAGGAACCTCCTCCGCGTGGTTGAGTCGGTTTCCACGGGCTCTAACACCGCCACACACACGCCAAACTGTTAGGCATACCATTTGGCTTGGACATTAATGCTAGGGCAATTTGGGCGAGACATTACGGAGTAATCTTAAGCAAAGATTTGAATTGGTGGCGGGAAGTAAACTCACCATGGCTGGTAGGATTCTCGGTAGCCAAGTCGGTTCTCTGTAGCACTCATGTTTACGCACCTCCCGCATACTTGCGCCGTAAAGTGTGGTTAAGGAGTTGGATGACACCATTCGCAATTTTGTTTGGGGAGGGAATGAGGAGGGGCTACAAAGTGAAGGTCGCATGGTGGAAGTGTGTGCGGCCCCGCATACGGTCGGGGGTTTGGGTATGCTTGATGTGTCGCTGCACACGGCTGTTCCGTGTCGAAATTCATCCGCGGTTGTTGCAGCAACAAATTCCCTGTGTTTGGCTCTGTTGGCACGATCCTTCGTCACTCTATTGTGTTTAGGAAGCCAGCTATTCCGCTCAGATTGCCGTGGGCTCTGCTTTGAGGATTTGGCGGCCATTCCCTCATGCTTCGCCTTTTCTTAAGGGTCTCCCCAAGGCCCGGAAGGTGGTCAAGGTTCTCTTTTCATTGGACCCTAGCGATGTATGGTAGCCTCATCGCCCTTTCTCTCGGGTACCCTTGGACTCTGCATCTCCCTTGGCCTCTTCCTTACACCCGTGTACTTTCGGCACCGATGGATTGCCGCGGGGGTAACATCCATCCGCGGATCGGTATTGGGAGGGTCATCTGGCGCCATGGGAGTTTTTAGGGAGATTTGGCTGCGGCGGTGGGACATACCTGACTTGGGCGAGAATTGCCAATGCTATTCCATTGCAGTTGTCTTCTCAAGTCAATCGCGTTTGGAAGTCGATAGTGGACTTGATGCATCTCGGTTTGTAGCATCGGCCTATGGGCTCCTAGCGCCGGACACGCTTACGCGCCGGATAAGTGGTCACTTAAGCTTCCGTGGGAGTAAGTGGCCCGCCATGTGGAAGTGGGCGTGGAATATATTGCCTCCTCCTAAAATCCGCCCTTTTGTGGCAGATCTTGCACCGTAGCCTCGGGGTGAATGTCGAGTCCACGTGTTCAAGCCTCGTGTAGCGTAAACATGCCCTTTATGTGGGAGGCGACGGGAGACCATTGAGCAATTTGCTTTGTCCTATGCACGCAGGTAGGGGCAGCTTGGTCCCGGGTGAGAGCCCTCTTTGGGACTTCATTATGCAAATAAGATTCTCTTGGGAGTCCTTCCTAGCGGTGGGCAAAGGCCAAGCGGCGGCGTTTCATTTATGCAGAGCTTGGCTTTTGTGGCTGATTTGGAAAAGACGGAGAGCGAAGGTCTTTCAGAATGCAGTGCTTAGCCCTTTTCGGTTGGTTCCGATCTTGAGGCATAAGTTGTGGCAGGCGTACCAAGTCTCAAGCTTGTCTGGCACAGTTAAGCGGGAAATTTGGTCGACATTCCTACAGATTGTGGATCATGATGGGCGCTTCATTTCTTAGCACCACACGTATCATTGTACTTGATCGCATTCTAGTGGTTTAATATATTCTTATATTCTTCAAAAAAAAAAAAAACAACAAATGACGATGTGAACAACATGTTGATTCATAACTCTCTTCCCTCAACATCCTTGATGTAGGGATGAATGGTGTACTTAATACCTCCGAAATATGCTCATTAAGATTGGATAATACCACTATAAAATACCATAAAAAAAAACTCAACCATAGACCATGTTAGCTACTACATTACAAAGATCGACCAACAAACCATGTAAAAAACCATTAAGAAGTTTAGAATCATATTACCCTAGGAAATTAGATGTAAAACCATGTACTAACCATGTCTAGTGGTAACACACTAGTTCCCTAGCAATGTGGTCTCGAGTTCGAGACCGCCCAGAATCGCACTCGGTACTGTTGGGGGTCAAATCCTAACAGACGCAATGTAAGGTGGTTGGGGGCAGGGCCCAACCGAGCAATGTAGTGTGGTGTGTGGTCACATGTCCAGTTGGATGCTGCCTAGTGGCATGACGTTAACATACTATCTATCTATCTATCTCAACAGGAAAGTAAAAAAATCAACCACCAAACCATGTTAAAAGCCACTAACAATTTGGCAACTCATGTTAGCCCAAAAAATTACGATGAAAAACCTCAAATAAAAAGACATTGTTAAACTATGTCTAGAAACATTATAGTATTACCAGTCAAAAACCACTAACATTTTGGCAAGCCGTGCTTGCTTAAAGAATCCAAATGAAAAATCACAAATAAAAGAACTTTGTTAAACCATATATATGAGCATTGAAGTATTGCCAGTTAAAACCACTCCCAAAACCATCTACATGTGTAAAAAAACTAGTAAGCATTACTTTCTTCTTCTCAATGTTGCAAATTGCATAATTAACCACTATGACATGCCAAACTCGTAGCAAAGACCTGGATAAAAACCTTCATCAATCTCAATTAACCATATAAGAGTATAAACTAGCATGCAAAACCATAGTTCCATTCTAAAAACCACTATAATAGGTGGATTTTATTAAGGAAAATTATTTTTGCATGGGAAACCACTATCATAGTGGTTTTCTAGTGGTTATCTATGATAGTTAAATCTTTGGGTGCCTTGTGCTCCTCCTCCGACTCTTCAGAGATTTCATTCTCTATTTCAGGGTCAAGCCAACCCTGAAGCAGAGCGGTCATGTGTTCTTGAGAGGACAACTCCTCCTCTTCCTCCAACTCCTCCTCTTCCTCCTCTTCATCCTCTGAATTGGAATCAGAGGAGAATTGGGAAAGAAAATCTATTGGGGGGAGGGATTGAGGGGGTTCTTCAACCCGACGTCTCTTTTAGGAGACCTCGGGTTCTTCATAAAGTTCGAGCGCTGAGGCTGAACGCTTCATGGCGGGCAGAAAAATTTTTTTTTGGACAGAATGGAGGTCTTGAGAGCGTGAACCGGATTTATATAGGGTTAATTAGAAATTAACGTGAATAATTGATTGCCTCAAATAACATACCAGGCGTACGAAATTCCCGCCAGCTATATCATCTAGGGTATCCTTTATTATAAAGTTTTAGTGTATGTCGTGCATAAAACCCTAAAACTTTCGACGGCCCAGATTTGACCTAAAAAGTGAATGGCTCAGATATCTCACGGCTTCTTTTGCCCTTTTCTAACTCTAGCGATGGCTTAGGAAAAGGCCGCCGGATTCCTTAAAAGAGACCACCATAGCTGCATGAAGCGGGCCACTCACCATTGTCTTAGATCCACTCACCATTGTCTGATACAAGATGGCGTTAGCCCTAAAGAACCTTTGCAGCCGGATATGCAGAGCCAAGGATGTAAGCTGGTTCAGATAGAAGATTTCTAAGCAAGAGACAACATATTTGGGCGACAAATGATGTCGGAGATGGGCGGGATATGCAGAAAAGAGAATGAAGAGATGGGTTGGGAAGAAAGGGGTCGAGCTGTTAGGAGGAGATTCCGGCTGCAGAATCCGACATTTACATGCTTGATTTTTATCTCTGTTCCGTTTTTACGAGTCTTTGCGATCGAGAGTCGACCTCCTTTGCTCCCCGCTTGGCCGTCGGTCTGCATCCGAAGGCGAAGTCCCCGCCAAAGATATCCGGCATCAACAAACTGGGTATTAGGCACTCAGCAGGTGTGGACTTCGACTCTAACAGAAACTTTTATCAGAGCTTGGAAAACTTATTATTTTTAAACTTCAACCTTTATGTTTTTTGAACGATTTGTGGTTGTATGTGCAGGGCCCTGAAGGTGCCTGTCTTTAAAAAGGAGTTCTTGTGGCTGTTACCATGTTGCCAGCCACAACGAAGGTTCCAATGCTTGCCCGTTCTTCTGCCTGCTCCTATTTCTTTTAATAAAGGTTTGTGCTTTTCAAGATTTAATACGTTCTTGAGGTTTAATAATAGTCTGCCATGTCTATAGTTGTGGTTCCATTGTTGAAATTATCTATCAATATAAGAGACCCTTGATTATTTTCGTTAAGGGAAAATTGATTGCAGTGGTATAAGAAGCAGAAGTTGCACGGTTGCTGTTACCACAGCGGCCATCCAGCAAGGAGACAGCAGAAACAGATGCAGATGCACCTGCAGGGTCATTTTTGAAAGGTATTGGTCTCATAGGAAAGCTTGGGAAATCTGAAGTTAGTACGCTTAACCATTTGTTTTGATTTTCTTGAAAAATTGCTACTTGGAGTAGATCCAACAATCGATCAAGAATGGCATGAAGAATTTGAGTATTCGACACACATCCAGTTTCTCACAGTTGGTTCTTGAAGTTTTATCTCTTAATCTTTCTCAATGTGAATTCATTCTCTGTTACACAATTTTTCTTCTGAATTTTCTCAATCTCAATCCATTCTTTGCTAGATTAAGCACAGGTCAGGAGTCTCAAAATTGTGTTTTGTCTCTATGTTAATGTGTTGTTCATGGAATACTACTGTTTGGATCCATTTTATGCATCCATGATTGATTTCCTGACAACACATAGACGATATTAAAAATTTTGCATTAAAACTATAGCAAGAAGATTGGTTAGAATTGTTCATAAAATTCAAAATTCTTTTTATGCCACGACAGTGCCAAACATTCAAACTTGGATAAAAACCCATAGTGCAAATTCGCAATAAGAAAGCAAAAGGGCATACAGAAGGAGTAAGATAGACTACTCAATTGTACACAACTATGCTAAGACATTCTATTTACACTAGGAACAGTGCCCAGCGTTGCTGGGTATAAGCTGAGAACCTGTAAATGATACACTATAATAATGAGAAAAGAGAGCATGAATAACCCAAAAGTACTCCGATGTTAAAGTAATCGACGCCATTTCTCTTTCCCTCTGCCATTTGCTCTACCCCACTTTCACCCTTTTTTCTTCTTCCTTTTCCTTCTTTTCCCTATTTTCTTTTTTTTTTTTCTTGTTTTTCTTAAACATTTCCTTTTCTTCTTTCCCTTTTTTTCTTTTTTCACATTCCTTTTTCCTTTCCCTTTTCCCTCCTTTCCCCACCCTTTTCCTCCTCCTATTTTGGCGTGCGCTTTTTTCCTTTCTTCCCCCACTTCCCCCTTCATTTCCTTTTGACTTTTCCCTTTCCCATGCCCTTTTCAACACATTCTTCCTCGTCTCTTTTTCCATGCATCCCTTTTCCTCTTTTCCGCACCCTTTTCTCCCTTCCCCTTTCTTTTGATTCCCTTTTCCCATTCTCTTTTCTGCTTCCCTTTCCCCTTTCTCCGTGCCCTTTCCCCCTTCTCTTTTTCCGATTCCCTCTTCCTCGTGCTCTTTCCTCTTCCCTTTTCCCATTTCTCTCTTTCCTTTTCCTTGTCCCCTTTTTTCTAGATTCTATTTCACCCTTCTCCCCTCTCCTTTTCTTTTGCCTTTGTCTTTCTATTTTCCCATGCCATCTTTCAGACCCTTCTCTCCGTCCTTTTCCTATTCCCCTTTTTCCCTTCCTTCCTCATTCTTTTCATGTCCCCCTTCTTCCCTTCCCTTTTTCGCCTCTCTCCATTCTTTTCTCTTCCCCTTTCCCGGTGCCCATTTCCCTTCCCTTTTTTGCCTCGCTCCATCCTTTTCTCTTCCCCTTTCCCGGTGCCCATTTCCCTTCCATTTTCCCATAACTTTTTTCCTTTACTTTTCTTTTTCCCTTTTTCATTTTCCATGTCATTGTTTCCTTCCCTTTTCCCCTTTTCTTACCCTGTCACTCTTCTCCTTTTTACCATGCCCTTTTTTCCCTCCCTTTTCTCATGCTTTTTTTTGCTTCCTTTTTCCCCTTCCTCACCCTTTTTGTCTTCCCCCTTTTCATGCGTCGTTTCCCCCTTCCCATTTTCCCTCTCTCTCTTCCCCTTTTTCTCATGCCTTTTTTCCCAAGTTCCCTTTCCCCCTTTTCTCGTCCCCTTTTCTTTTTCCTTTTCCTTTCCCCATGCCCTCTTCTCTCCACGCGTTTCCTATAATTACCCTTTTTCCCCTCTCTTTTCTTCCTTTCCCCACCTTTTCCCTCTTTGCCTTTTTCCCATGGCCTTTTTCCCTTCTCGTCCCCCCTTCCTTTTTCATTTATCATTTCTATTCCCTTTTCTCATGCCGTTTTTTCCTTCTTTTTTCCCTTTCCTCACATTTTCTCTCATTCCCTTTTTCCCATGCCCTTTTTCCCTTCCTTTTTTCCCTTTCTCTTTGTTCCCTTTTCCCCTTGCCTTTTTGCCCTTCACATTCCCCCTTCCTTCTCCCTTTTCCTTTTCCCCCTTTTCTTTTCCCCTTTCCTCGTAAGAGATTAAAGCTTGATCATTCACGGTGGTGGGAAGCTGTGCGATAAATCTCGACATTTGGATGCACTCAAATGATCTCACCCATTTAAATTAGGGCTTGATACAACACGCTAAAACATTATAATATAAAGATAGCATCACAACATCAAATGAACAAGAAGGGTGTTCCCTCCCATGAACCCACAAATGGTGCCCCCTCCCACCTTAGAACAAGTGGTATAAACATGCAATGCATGTCAACACTTACACGTTCCGAACATTTACAAGTACCCAAAGGATGCCCAGCATCGTTTACATGTCCCCGCATGATCCCAGCAACGCTGGGCACCTAACTATAATTTGTAAAATGGTGAAGGAAGGAAGGATGGATGTATATTTTGACGTCTGCGAAGGAAAGAAGATCTTTCACTGTGATACCTTTGGGTTTGGCTCGCAAAGGGGCACAAGGCGCCCTATACAAAAGGGTTTTTGAACGTAGAGATGCTAGAAATGTAGAAATATAAATGTACGACGTAATTCAATCTGGGATGGCCATTACGTCTTATAGGGCTTCGAGGCAACGCAACCAGCTGAAGTGGGAATCCAAATAAAAGAACAATGACAAAAGATTAAAACCATCACGTTAAACATGACCCCGTGTATTATATTAGTTTGTTCAAATCAAAGATCTTTGTAGCTCCCAATATAATACAAGCTATATTGCGGCTTAGTCATTCTTAGGTTTTCGATGTTAGCCCAGCAACGCTGGGCACCGTAACTAGCCATGAAATACAATGATTGGAAAAGGTGTTGTAGCTTGGTATGCAAAGCCAGATGAGGTGCTCTAAAAGCATTCATTAGCCAAAATTATCATTTACAGGTTACCAACCTCTGCCCAGCAACGCTGGGCACCATTACTAGTATTATTATATGGATAATAAATTCTCACGCTATCAGTTATATATGTCTTTTCGTAATCATATATCCAAATTTTCGATAATTAAAATTTGGATATATTTATATAAATGTCATTTCCTTGTTGTTGCCACGAAAATTCTTGTTTTAAATGATTTCATTTACACCTGTTGTTATTATTATATTCAACCTATTTCCAAGGAATTTCTTGCTTTTAAAAAAATTTGATTTACCTCTACATATTCCATAAATGTACGTACATTTTTTATCTTATGGTGTAATAATTTTTTCCTACTCATTGACTAAAAAGGGTGCAATTTGCCTAGGTCAATGGTGCCTCTCCAACTCAAGATGGTGTGCAACATATTGAAAAGAGCAATATCAATGAAAAACCAACTCCTAGCAAGAATGTTGAAGAAAAACAATTAGTCCTCTATAGTAGGGTGCAATGGAGGAACAAGAAGGTGAGAATCATGCACAAGTGCAACAAGGAAATAGTAGGCCAAGGAGTCATTGTGCTAGCAGATCCTGGTCAAGCTGTTAATGATGAAACGCTAGGGGAAGACAATATTGGTATTGCAATTTCGATGTTGGAAGACAACTGGAAAGGTAAAGGTTTGGGTGACAAGGAATGTTTTGGTTGTGTCAAGCAATTGGAGGTTCCTTGCATCATGGCATGGCCTATAAGTAGTGTTCAATTTGTGGAGGATTATATTTTTCCAGAGCCTGAGGTTGTTGGGGACAATGATTGTCTTGATATTGATCCATTGGCAGTTGGAACTCTAAACCTAGGCAAAAGGGGAGAAGTATCAGTTGCCAGACATTATCCTAGCAAAAGAGCCAAGTTGATTAGTGACACCAAACGTGAGACAATGGTGAAGGTTAGGGGCTCAGATTGTTGTTGAAGTGCTTGTATGCAATTCTTTACAATAGAACAATTGGTGGAAGCAAGAGCCACTTTTCAAGAGTACACTGTTGATGAGAGGAGGACCTACATGTACACAATCTTCGAGCATGCACTTCAGGATGAAAGAAACCCAAACAGAAAAAGATACCCTTTGCTAGGCAAATGGATATGTGCAAAAGCATGGCAGAACATCCATGCAATTCCAACTTCTTCATGGCATAATTGGCAAAAAAAACAGGCAGAGGGGAACATGATTAATGGTTTGTTGAAACCAACAGCTAGAACCTTGGCTGCCAGGGAGATATTTGAAAAATATATTGATTTCAATGCAGAGTCTATGCCACACAAAAGCAGAAGGGATGAAAAGGGAAGAGCAGTTGTTGAGAAAAGGTTGCCATCACATTGTACTCAAAAGAGTATTTTGGAAGAAGTGAATTCCCTACTTCGAGAATTGGGAATTCTTCCAATATCCCAACCTAGCTTTAGTAGGTTATGGAAGAAGCATTTCAATCATGTCACCATAGCAACTTCAAACAACTTTGCAAAGTGCAATTTATGTGCTAAGTTGAAGGAGACTCTTGATAAGACTGTGCAACCTAGTCAAAGGGCTAGGATAAGGGAGCATATGAAGGACCATATGACTGACCAACTAGCATGTAGATCATGTTATTGGATGTGGAGGACTTTATCTACATTGGAACCCAATAACTATTTATGTATTATACATGACAAGATGGACCAGCAAAAGACTTGTCTTCCACAATTCAAGTACATACCAAAGTCATGTGGAAGATCATACCCTTTACAGATCTCAATGACTGGGGCAATCTTGCATGGGCAGACTCAAACCTACTATGGCCATTTTAGTTTGGAGTTGTGGAGTGATGGTCCAGATTTTCATATTGGGAGTATCATGAGGTGTTTGAGAAACTATGAAAATGGATACAATGGTCACCTCCAGGACCCTACAGCTAGCCAGGCACTACATAGAGCATTGTTAGATGGAAACCCTAACAATATTGAAAAGTTCAGCAAGGCAAGGTTTAGGAAGCATGGGTCTAATGAACATGTTGGAGCTTCAACTTCACGTGCTAGACCTCAAGATCTACCCAAAAGGTTTCTCTTGCAACTTGATAATTGTGCTGGCCAAAATAAGAACAGGTGAATGTTTTCTTTCCTATCTACTTACTTAAATTGTGTTGGGGGGTGTGTCCTCCTTTTTCCGGCCGCCGGTGGACATCGAAATCTGGCGAAAAAGCGAAATTTTGGAATCCAATCCGGCACGTGAAATTTTTAGGGCAAGGGTTTAGGTTAAGGCAATTTTGGTTAAGGCTCCACATACGTTTTTTTTTAAAGAGCCCTTTCATTTACGGTTTTTTATGTTTAGGCGTTTCATGACCGGCTAATTAGTCGGATTCCTCTGGCTTCCATCATTTCGACCAGTGCATGGCATGGCATTGCTTTCAGATTTAGCGTTCATTGTTACCGCCCAGATACCAGGCTGAAGCTCCGCTGATTTTGGCATTCCCCCTCCACTTCAAGCGGTGGATTTTAGTAGGAATATCTTAGAAGAGCAAGTTCTGTCAAGTGTAGCTTCAAGTTCAAGGTAAAAGTTTAAGCAATTTTCTTAGGATTCGTCTTTGATAGTATCCGTATATGAGCCCTATGAACTTGGAGCTTTTGATATTTTGGAGCAGGTCATTTTCGGACGTCCTCGATTTTGGGAAGAGCTGGGAGCATAACGGAGACCTCGGAGCTGGCCTTTAGAACGCAATGATTTTGGAGCTGAGGTAATTTTTGAGCTCCTCTTTTTTTTTTTTTGATCTGATCAATGTAAGAGCTCTGTGACACTTGGCCTTTTTGTTAGTCTGAGCAGGAGCAGCAGATCATTTTTGTAAAGTCATGTACTACAGCTGCACCAATGCCAGATTTATTTAGGGTTCCAGAGCTAGCAAGCAAGCAAGCAAGGTTTTCTTAGTTACATTTTCTTGGCAGCGGCAAGCATTGGCAGCGGCAAGCATAGATGCAAGCAAAGGTCGGCAAGCAGAGGACGGCAGAGTTCGGATTTTGTCAAGCCAATGGATTTGCAGCCGGTAAAGGTCAATCTTGCAGAACCTGATTGTTCCTTTAAACGTGTTCCTTCATAGTAAACGCTTAAACTTCGGCTTCCTTCCATATTTTCTTCCTTCGCTCAAAAAAATGTTGGAAGCAGGTTAGTCGTGCAACAGCTCCAGCAACTTCGTCTGGCAAATATATTTTATATGCAATCTCTTCAAAGTTGCTTTGCCTATTTTTGGAATTTCTCTGCAAGTCATAGCAGATTCATGTTTTCTTGCTTGCAAGCATCTTGCTTGGACAATAATCAATATTGCACATCTGCATTTGGACAGCGGCAACAACAATCTTTCTTAGATTCAGGGTTTTGGAGTTAATTCATATTTTGATGCTTCTTGATAGCTTTAAGTGAAGCTGATTTCAAGCTGATGGTTTGTAACTTCTTTCTCTGTAGATTTTATGCTTATTCATAAATGTGTATTATGGTGGCTCTTACATGAGGTTTTTCTTTGAAGGTGGCAGCTTTTGGGCAAAAACTGGTAGCTTTTGTCCTGATAAACCCTGATCTGAAACACTGTCACAGCTGTTGAAGATCTCGCCATTGAACAATGCATCCCATTCCAACAGTATTTGTCAAGGTAACTTTCATGATCATTTTTCGTTTTAGCTTTTAAATGTCATTCAGATAATATTCCTTGCTCTTTCATTCCTTGGTGATGGCTACTATTAAAACTCTCAAATCTTCAGGTAAGTGTTTTAGAGGTATTTTGTGCATTTCGTTTTGTGCATTTATTTCTGGCCATCGTGATACTTGCAGCAGTAAGAAAGGATGTGAGCTTGCAGCAGAAGGAAGGACATTGCTTGCTTCAACTTTGTCTCTAATATTATTTGTTATACAGATCTTGGAATTCTGGGTGGGTGGCTACAACAACTCCTACATTTGGTACCAGGTAAAGAGATGGCTACAACAACTCCTCAGTAAACCTACTCCAAAAAGAACATTGAGTTTTTATGTAAGTAATCCCTAGGCGTTTTCTCTTAATTTGTTTGTGCTCTTCTTTATTGTGTCAAGTCTTCAGCCATAAAACTGTGGTCCCAGATTCTGAACTAAGGTAGACTGTGCAAAGACAGTTTAGTCAATTCAATGAACTATTTCTAAATTACCTTTTATTACATGTACTTCTATTGTGGCCTTTGGATCATTCCCAGGAATTAGTTGTACCCACTTTGTCTGTGTGTTTGTAAAGAATGATATTTTATGAATATGCTTACAAAGCCTTATATTTCCAACTGCATTGTTGTTTTGTTGTTGCAGCAAAGCTCCAACACCAGTTCCCGAGCAGTTGGCATTTGAAGCACTTAGTATATCCATAGGAAATGCTTTGCCACTTTATAAGCAGATCAAGCAAATTGATTTGAGGCATTTTGGTGGCTCTTAAGCTTATTTTGTATTATTGCGTTTGGCATTTGTATTTTAAGAGCGCTTACTGATATTATGAGCACTGATGATTACTGGTTTCGTTGCAGTGGTTCAACGTACAAATGCTTCGACCTCGATCAAGCTGCTCCATAGCAGAGCAATTGGAAAAAAGCATAACGGAGAAAAGCTACAAGTTATTTGCAGCTTCTGCAATCTCTGCAACACTTCTGCAATCTCTGCAACAGTTTCCATCACTGCTTTCATGAACCTTGGGTTATACCATTGCTGATAAAAGTATATCTTAAATCATGGGCCTAACATAATTATGCACCTTGAATTTAACTTCAGAACCTAATAGTGCAAACCATGCCCTTGCCTCTGCATGAATTATGTAGTGTGTAAGATATCAAAACATCAAGACAAGTTAGTTCCATTGTTAGATGCATCTCAGATTTTGATGCCAACATATTGACAATTGCTATTGCGACCCATCAAAGGTTTAAAACCTTTAAAATATGCAAAATATTGCAAATACGTTAAACTTGAAAATATTTAATGCATAGTATGAACCTTCAAACCTTTGTATATTTTGGCGATAATTATCTCACAAGCATTTTTCATTGTGGCAATTTAATCTCAAAAGTTATTACATATACATATTATACATATGGTAAAATATATCATTTTTTTCATATATGACCCTATAAGAGAATGCTTTAAAGCTACGCTGCCTTCTTTTTGCTGGATTAATATTCCAAACATGTATCTGTATTGCGCTCATGATAATACATATGTAGCCGGAAGCATATTTGACCAAAGAGATATCCTCAAATTTTATCTCTATTTCACAATATAATTTTGGTTTGAGAGGGATAGGTGGAGAATAACTACAAGGTTTTAAGTTTCGTGTATGCATGTTTTTCTTATTTCTCTATCATATCATACTTATTAACTACACACCTTAACGCCTAAAGATGAAAATAATGAATAACTTGCGTAGAGCGTACTAGAATAATAATGTATGCGAAGCCCTCCAGTGTTATTTTCGTCATGCGCGCTCTCGGGTCATGGTATCATTGGGAACAAAAATATGTAGCATTATAACAGGGGGTTTTTTTTGTGATTTTATACGTTTTTTGGCATGGTTTTTATATGATTTCATGGGCGTATTGCACGAGGCATACTAATTAGTATATCTAGAGTGCACACTGGATTCTCATATTTGAATGGCATTTTATCTATGGTTTTGCAATGGTTTTGCCTTGCATGTTTTTGTTCCTTATAAACTTAATTAATTTAATTTTATGAAGGACATGCAAGCAACGAGGCTTTCAACTTTAGGGTTCACTTTAGGGTTCGTGGAGAGGGGGATTTAGAGAATACAGAGACCATTTCGTACAGTTTCCTCCTCACTATGGCTTCCACAGTTCGCGAGGATTATGAGCACGATGAGGCGAGCAGCGAGGTCAGTCTGCAGAGGCTTTGGAATGCCTGGGGTTGCAACAAGGCTCTCGTGGGGGCAAATGAAAAAAAAGGCAAAGGCAAGGTATTGAAGAAGAAAGGGGCCGATGTCTAATGTTTGGCAAGCTAAATGCATGAGCAAATCTATGGATGATGTTGTAGGCAACGGACATGCTCGATCCCATTTCTTCGCATGATCGGGTCAGAGATGGTTCAGTTTGCTTTTCCTTGAGAGGAAAGCTCTGTTATGTCTCGTTTTGAAACAAGGCCACACGATTCTGGTGCTAGATATTCAGTTCAGTAATGCAAAATTTACTTGCCTTGAGCTACCTTCATAGTTATTTCTTTAAGGAATCGTTGCTTAGGGAAGCCCGGATTACCTCAGCACATGTTTCTTTGGAGCATAATATCCATCTTCATCTTACTTTTTCTTGGATTGTCTATAGAAGCGTATCTAGTGTAATTTGATCCTGTGTTTGAAGAATTGATTGGTGTGAAGTTTTAGGCAGATTAAAAAATGAAATGCCGTATGGTGTGAGATGGAAGCATCAGATATGAATCGTGCATCTGATTCCAACGAGCTCATAAGATCCACCTTAGTTTCTGGCTCATCTGTATTTTCTCTGAATCCATGTTTTTGCCATCAATGTTTTTCACATCTTTAATTGCTGTTTTCATTTGTGAAATAGACAGGAGGGACCTATTGCTGGCTTACCACTGCCTGCATCCTTAAAATATTAACAACCCCTGCTACTGGATGGGAGCGCAGAAAAGTTTGTTTGTTTAAGTAACTGGGACTTGACTTCGCTCTTCTGCTATCATCATCAGGTGCTGTAGCACAGACTGCCTATGCTTCTCCTGATCAAATGCACACCATGATTCTCCTAATCAAATGCACAACGCCAGGGATTCAAGCTCTTCAAGTGGCAAATCGTCTTCTGCAAATGGCAGTCGGCAACAAACCAGGTTAGGAAGCGGAAGCTTTTGCAGGTTGTGCAACACAAGAGCAAGCTCTGAAACATATTTGAGGAAATTTAGGTGGTCAAAGTATGCAGGCGCAAAAAAGCAAGCTTTCATATGGCAAGCTATTGCACACAATTACTTTGCAAGTGCTTTGGTAAAACCTTAAGTTCTCGATTCTTACATTTGCCACCGCACGGATGGTGGTATGAAATTGAAGAACATTCAGGCACCTATGGTGGACCTATGGTGGAGACCTAGATCGATGCTATTGTCATGCTGAAGGTAAGATTTGTGTGTTTCACCATTTTTGAGATCTCTTAATATTGTTATTCATTTCTTTTATTTCATTGTTCACACATTGTTTGGCAGGAATTCAACCAATATTTGCGTGGCTTTTAATTTTTTAACTCTATTAGAATGTGAAAGCTACTGTTGTGTTCACAATCAGATAAAACATTGACACATTTATTGCTTTGAAACAAGCTACAAAAGTTTCTCATGAGCAAACAAGTTGGAGAGGTTATTGTACAGGCAGTTGGTTTATTATTAGACACAATGAAACGGTGTATTCTCAAATTTAATATAATTGTTCAAGTGCATAATTTACAAATATGTTTAGTTTGGAGACTCCACTATTATAATAAACTAGTAATAGTACCCAGCGTTGCTGGGCGTAAGTTGAGAGCCTGTAAATATTTCGGGCTGCAGTGAGAAAAGCCCTATAGTTTTCTCTTTCTATTTCCCTTTCCCTTTTGCTCTATCCCGTATTTCACTTTTCCTTATTTTCTATACACTTTTCTTTTTCTTTTCAGTTTTATCCCGTTTTTTCACATATGTTTCCTTGTTTCCCCACCCCTTTCCTTCCTTTCCCTCTTCCGTTTTTCCGATAACCTTTTTCCCTTTCCTTTTCCTCCTTTTCCCATCCTTTCATTCTTCTCCTTTTTCCATGCCCTTCTCCTTTTCCCTTCACCTTTTTCCATGCCTTCTCTTTTCCCCACCCTTTTTCCATGCCTTCCCTTTTTCTCAATCTTTTAGTCTTTTGCTTTTTTCCATGCCTATTTTCCCTTATCTTTTCCTCCATTTCCCAGCCTTTCACTCTTCCTTTTTTTGGGTGCCATTTTCTCCTCCCTTTTTTCTTTTTCCCCTCCCGTTTTCCATGCCCTTTTTACCTTCCCTTTTCCCATCTTCTCACCCTTTCACCCTTCCCCTTTTCATGTTCTCTTTTTCTCTTCCCTTTTCCTATTTTTCTCTTTTCTTTTTTCTCGTGCCCTCTCCCCCTTTTCCTCTTTTTCTTTCTTTTTTCTTTTCTATTTCTCTTCTCTTACGCCCTTTTTCCCTTCCCTTTTTTTCTACCCCTTTCTTGTTTCCATTTTTCCTGTGCTTTCCTTTTCCTCCTTTTCCCACCCTTTCCCACTTCTTTTTTTCCCGTGCGATTTTTTTTCTTTTCCCCCTTCCTTTTTCTTTTCTCTTTTCCTTTTCCCATGTTTTCTTTCCTTTTCCTCTGCTCCCCCGCTTCCCTGCCCTTTTCCCTTTCCTAATGGATTTTTTTTTCTATTTTTCTCCTTTTTTCGATCCTTTCCTCGTGCCCTTTTTCCTTCCTTTCCTTTTCCCTTTTCCCATGCCTTTCCACATTTGTTTTCTTTTCTTATTTTCCTATACTCATTTTCCTCTTTTCCCCACCCTTTCTCTCTTCCCCTTTTTTATTCCTTTTCTTTTTTCTATTTCTCTGCCATTTTCGTTTTCCCTTTTATCTCATGCCCTTTCCCCCTTCCCTTATCTTGTTTCCCTTTTTCCCTTTTTCTCATGCCTTTTTTTCAGGTTCCCTTTTCCTTTTCCTTTTTCTTTCTTCTCACTTTCCCTTATTTCTTCCCTTTTCCCCATCCTTTTCTTGTTCTCCCTTTTCCCCTCTTCCTCATTTTCCCAATCTTTTACTCTTCCCCTTTTCTCTATACGTTTTTTTTCCTTCCATTTCCCTCTCTCTTTTTCGTTTTCGTTTTCCTTTTCCTTTTTCTATGCCATTTTTCCCTTCCTTTTTCCTCTTTCTTCAATGCTTCTCTTTTTATCCCTTTTTCCATGCCCTTTTTTTCCTCAATTTTTTCATGCTTTTTTTCTCCTCCCTTTTCCCCTTTCTTCAATCTTTCCTTCTTCCTTTCTTTCCCGTGCCCTTTCCTCTTCCCCTTACCACTTTATCTCTTCCCTTTTCCCTCATGCCCTTTCCCCAGGTACCTTTTCCCCCTCCCCTTTTCTTTCTTCTTTTCCTTTTCATTTTTTCATGCCTTTTTCTCTTCTCTTATCCCCACCCTTTTCCCTTTGCTTTTCTCCCTTTTCCTATGCCTTTTTGCCCTTCACATTCTCTCTTGTCTCTTCCTTTTCCTTTCCCCCCTTTTCTCTTTACCCTTTCCCCTTAAGAGATCAAAGTATGACCAATCATGGTGGTGGTAAGTCGTGCAATAAATCTCGGCCTTCGGATGCACTCAGATGATCTCGACCATTCAAATTAGGGCTTGATCCAATCCAAGAATTACGGTATAACATTATAATATAAGATTAACATTATTAACATAAACACATAACACATATTGCTACATGTTTAAAATGTCTTTTATATTCTCACGTCTGCTTTTTTTTTATGGCCCGAAGGGCCAAAAAATTTTTTTAGTATAATAACCAACACATAACTACCATTGACATTAATAAATATAACCATTGGATCCAACACATTTAAATTAAAATCCCCCTTAAACCCCCTTTGGTTTGGGTGCATATTCACACGGGGGGTGACGTAGGGCAGCGAGAGCCCTCATAATTGTATTTTGGACGTACGAAATCAACACCATATAGTATTCCGGTTGAAATCTTATAGTATTTTGCGAATCTTATTATACAGTATAGCAAATCTTGTACTTGCATACCCCACAAACGAGGAATTTTACGTACGGTGTAGATTATGGAATAAGGGGCAAATATGCCAATCCGACAGCTCTCGATGCCCGGAGTCACCCCCCGTGTGAATATGCACCCAAACCAAAGGGGGTTTAAGGGGGATTTTAATTTAAATGTGTTGGATCCAATGGTTATATTTATTAATGTCAATGGTAGTTATGTGCATGGGGTAGAACAGTGCAACCGTTATCAGATAGCAAACGACACTATGCATTTGCAAAGTGGCGTTTTTAGGGGCAAGAGAAGTCATATGTGTTGGACTATGTAATGGTAGTGCCTTTTAGGGTCTATAAATTGTTTCATCGTGAGGCCGTATATGACTTCATTATACGAGCTTTACCAGTCTCTTCTATTTATTTATTTTCGTCTTATTTACTTACTTCTTCATTCATGTAGATGGTGCGTATTTTGATCCCGTGGTATGTCTTTGATCACCATGTCACCAAATGCCTAAAGGGTGACAAGAGTTATCACGTCTCCAGTGTTACTTTTGTCATGCGCGCTCTTGAGCTATGGTATAATTGGGAACGAAAATACCGCGATCATATGCATGGGGTAGCGAACGTGGAAATTGAGGAGCTCATTTCAACTCGATCGTTAACGGGTGTTTCATTGATAAAAATTGCATATAATATGGACATTAAAGGCAAAAAATGAAAAACATGTACTAGGACATTAGCCCGGCAACGCCGGGCACACGTTTACTAGTCTTGCTTAACAGCTGTGGGGATATTTGAAAGAGTTAATTTAGGGTTTCTTATGCCCGGGCATACCCATGAGGATGTGGATGCATTATTTGGCAAATATAGTTGTATACTGAAGTAGCAGACAGTGACCAACTTTCCTAGGCTAATGGAAATCTTGCATGAATGCACTACTCAAAACCCTATAGCTTCTCTCATAGAAGAAGTGCCCGATTGGAAGAGCTTTGCAGATGGTTATACATTGGATCTTGAAGGTCACTCCAGGCCTCTGCAGTTCACTTTTTGGGTGACAGATGGGATTCCAATCTTCCAATGGAAGATGAGACCTTCAGAGGATGAGTGGAGAGGAGGGGAGGAAATATGGCGTAGAGATGAGAATGGCAAGCCTATGATACCTCCAGGTCAACCAAAAGCTCTAAAACCTACTGAAGAAGTGAAGCAATTGGGATTGACTAAGGAAGGAATCCAGGACTATATAAAGCATTGGCAAACCAATCCAGATGACACCAACCGTGCCTTGGTGGCTTACTGGAAGAAGGTGATTAACCTGTTGGGGGAGATAGACACATCCTCAGATGAATTGAAAGAAGGGTGGTTGCCTAAAACTAGATGGAAGACCTTAGCAAAAAGCCGAGGATGTTGATGACACCGTAGTAGCATTCGCAAAACAATATGCTCCTCCTCCTTCCTCGACAAACACTATGTTGGTCCTAAGAACAATAGGCCAAAGTTTCTAGGCATGGATGCTTATGAACCTTCCACTGACTTGGAATGCCACCAATTTGTCGTAGTAAAGCCAGCAGATTTAGATACATATCCAGTGTGGTTGGGGTTCACTATCTCTGATATTTGCAAAGAAGAAGGTAATATTAACTTCAACCATGTGCGGGTGGAATGGTGGTGTCCAGTGCATCAGTTGACCAATGTATCGGATAAAGAAAGGTACTCAGATTGTTGGACAAAGAGATGGAAGAGAAATCCGAGTGATCCTGATCTTTGGCTAGACTATGAAAGTGTTTTGTACTCATTGACTCCAAACACTATTCCAGCTAGAAATGCGAGAATTACAATACCTCAGGATGTCAGGAAGAAGGCTATGATATCATTGGGGGTGCTTGAAGAAAGTTGAATAGCTATGTAAATTTTTGTTATCACGTTTTTATGATATGGTGCTATATTGTGAAATATTGACTATTTTTGTAAATAACATGATATTACGTTTTCATAATTTTGAGGTGAAATGTGTGAATTTGAATATGCTACTAAAAACATGCGATATGAAATTTGTCCCAAAATTAAGACATAATCCCAATTTAATTGAATGATGGTTTAACATATATTATGAGTCTATTACGAGAAATAAAGTTGTATCGGCTTTGCATCCCTTTGACCTTCTGACATGAGTGAGATGTTAAATGCGTATATCAAATAAATGAAACACCATAGTTCATGGGGTATTGCGAGAATTGAACTTGAGACCTCTTGCACCCTAAGCAAGAATCATACCACTAGACCAAATACCCTAAGACGTTTTCTGAGGCTATTATGAAATATAAATTTTGATTGGCTTTGCATCCCTTTAAAATCCTGACATTAGTGGATATTAAATGCTTATATCAAACAAGAGAAAGGACATAGTTCATGGGGTATTCCGAGAATTGAACTCGGGGCCTCTTGCACCCAAAGCAAGAATCATACCACTAGACCAAATACCCTAAAACATACTATGAATCTACAATCTCAAGTTGGCACTTGTTGGTGAAAATTGCCCACAATTTACTTGTACACATTTTTACTTAAGCTCACAATTAGGCTGATAATTAAACTATTTTACGTGAGCAATTTGTCTTCTATGAATATTCAATTGCTTTTACATTATTTTCTTTTTAAATATTCATAAAGATTGAGATATAGTGACAACTTGATCTTGGGATTTTTGAATGAGCACTCCAATGATATAACTAGAATAAAGTCGTATTTAATTAAAGTGGGACAAATCTTGAATTTTGGGACTCGGACTGAAAATGGGACTCACACACCATAAAAGAAATTTCTGAATTGATTGCTTGAATAGAATTACACATGACACACATAGAATTGGGTTACTTGTTTTCCTCATAAATTTTACAAACCACTAGTTGAGAAAGTTTTCAAACTTCTCAATATTATGCACCCTCATACAATGATATAGCATGGAGGTTGCTCATGGCCTTGTCCATCTCCTTTCTTGGGATCTTGTGTGTGTTGTCTTTTGCAATGTGAGAACTTGGATATGACCATACCACACACTCCACCAATTCCCTCCTTTGAGGGTCAGCATAATTTGCCCTCCACTTCTTCTCCCAAAGCAATCGCTGTATTGCTCCTTCAAGTTGCCCTTCTTGTGCCTCCCAATGGGCTCCCAATATTGAATTTGGAATCCGGACGCAACTCCTCTCCATCGTGGCATAGTGGTGGTCACATCAGAGAGTGCCACCCCTAACCATATTGGGACAGTCCTCATCATCGCCTTACTAGCACAAAGTATCCTTCCTTGATGTCCTCAAAGGGATCCCACTCAGAAGATCAAACCACTTCGCTTTGAGGCCTTACTTCCCACAAACCACTTGGAACCCTTGTTGGGACCCAAGTGAGCATTCTTAGACGTGCTTGCACCTTGAGAACCCTCCCATCTTGACTCCGGCAAGAACCCGCCTCTTAGCTCCCTCCCCCACATGGTCGCTTCAGCTTCTAAGCATGTCACAACTTTCTCCCAGTACTTGATTAGGGAGTCCATTTGATTTTTCTTAAGAGTGGAGGTGTGCTTTCCATTTCGAACATCATCCCAGTGCGTTATGTAATCCTTGATGCCCTTCACCAGTTGGCTAGAGTCTTTGACTGTCTTGAAGGGAGGTAGTGGTTTTGGCTGCCCTTTAGGAATGAGAACTTCACCAGCAGCACCCCTTTGCCACAACTCGATACCTTGTACAGGCATCCACAACTTGTCACCTGGTCTCCACTTATATTGCATGATTGGTATTCCATCCCTAACCCAAAACTTGAATTGAAGTGGCTTTGTGTGTCACAAGGCACCCAAAATTAAAAAACTACATGGTTTTTTCCTTGGTTATGACTAAAAAACCATTCTATAAAACCAATGGGTATTTGTGGGTTGATATCATTAAAAACCATATGTGGCTAAACTAATGGGTTCTCTTGTTAGGTTTATTAGGGTGGTATTATGGCATGGTAATCGCAGATGGCCTTTTAGTAGAGTTTGTCAAAGTGGTATTACATATTGGTAAATGAATGTGGTATACTTATAGTGTTTAAGTGTACAGTTTGTCCATGCGGTATAACATTATGGTTGTGGATGTGGTTTAATGTAGTGCTTGTTTCAGGTGATTTTATAATGTGGTTGGCTATTGTAGTATATTGCATGGTTAAAATGGTAAAGCACATGTGTATTTGTTCTATATACGCACGGTTTTGTTTTGCATTAGCTATATGGTTCTCATTTATAAACCAATAATGATATGCTGTTTGAAGCATTTCAAGTTTTTAAGTATAAGAGTGTTAAAACCATGAAAGGTTTCTTATGCATACAAGTAATGGTCTGTTGTTTAAAGCATTTTCAAGTTTTTAATATAAGACTGTTAAGGACCGTGGATGGTTTCTTATGCATACAAGTAATGGTCTGTTGTTTGAAGCATTTCAAGTATAGAAGACTAAAACTATTAAGGACCGTGTATGGTTCCTTATATATAGTAGTACTTTTTACTGTTGTTAATTCAGTGTGTCTATTTTAGCAAAAAAAGAATAGGGAGCAAGGGGATTTGAACCCCAACCATTTCCGAAACTCATAAACAATGATAACTTTATTTCCAGAAATATGTAGAAAACTCATTTAGATCTAACATCTAGAGCAAAGCAAAGCAAAAGGTAAACATCTAATATAGGAGGAAAGTGATGACCTTGCAATACTCACGTACTCACCTCCACCTCTTGCATGTGAGAAAGAAATAAAGCACTCCCTCTAGCATGCAAGTATTGATCAGAATTAAGTTCCGTATTTAAACAATTTACTGAATTTATAATTCTAGCAATGCAAACACAAACAAATCGCCATAGCTGAAAGGGGCAAGTCAGCCATGGCCAGATACTAGATTTTAAAAACTGGAAAGAACCTTTGATAAACTAGTAGCTTTGGCAAAAGATCGCTGGAATGGCTTCCTAGGAAATTAACCTGTATTTGGGAAGAAGGGGATGGATGTAATAAACCAAATAGAGTTTAAAGAAGCTTATTTGCCATCGCCATACAAAGGACTTATTGGAATCTGAAAATCGTAATCTCATTCCCTTGCGAAAGTTTGACGATAAGAATTTTACCCGTCTTGATCGCCCGGATTCTCGCCACAGCCAAACTTTGTACTACATTCGCATAACTTCAAGTATCACCAAACTTCCTACAAAAAGACAAATAAATAGAACACCGAACAAAGCAAACATTAGGGGTAAAATGACCGGGCTTGCGGATGAATCTGAGAAAAGATTGCCGATAGCATTGCACCATAGCTACAGACTATTCTTGCAAATAAGGGGCCGAAGAACTGGGTCTCGAGGAAGCCTCACATGCGATAAGGAGAGGCATGACTTCGCGCAGGCCAAATGATCCGGAAAGCATCCTTATTTTTAGCTCAAGCCCCAAAGATCGAGCTTCCAAGTTGAATCTGATTGTACCCGATTTGAGAGCTCCGATCTCCATCGTGTGCATCCGTCTCCGGCCGATAAACGTAGCGGATCATGGAGGCCCCGATCACCGTTAATAGAATCTTTTTTCGAGATCTTCTCAAGATATTCAAACAAAGATAAAGGTTCCCCTACCTCGCTTGCAAGTGCTAAACTCCAACGCCAAAGCAGCCTTGAGCCCTCTCCCTTTGGGAAGACCGCCGGATTTGTAATCTCTGCTTTTCAAGAATCGACATGCACTACTTAAGGCATGCAAAGGGCCGGAAAAGGCATGCAGAGATGAAAGGCATGCGGGTTGCATGCAATGGATTAGTCCAAATAGCCAAAACCCTCGTTCCGGTGAGAGCGACGCCATGGCCATGGCGCTTCTGTAAATGTCTTGATCGTGAAGGCCCTGGTTCAAAATAGCCCGTAATGCCGGAAACAGACAGCTCTGCATGTGCCGAGAGCCATCATTTTTTGCGTGTGGGCAGTCTAACAGCAGGAGGAGGCTCGAGGCGACATGAGGCATGGCCACGTATCCACCGACCCCGAATGTATCCACCGACCCTAATATGTCCGTTGATGCCTTATTGCCACCGCTTCCCGATATAACACTTTAAAACAAGAAGGTTTTTCCATTTGATCAAGGTTAGGTTTCCTTATAATTTAATATCACTAGGGGTTGAAGTGTATTTTGTGGCCAAGGTGGAGGTACGAGTCCCCCCACTTAATTTTCCTTCTTATTCAAGGTTAGGTTTCCTGCCGATCTTGCTTTTTGGGCCCTAGGGGATTTTGACTTGTATTTCTTGGTAAAGGTGGTTGTATGAGTCCCCCCTAACCATTTTTTTCCGAATTCCCCTAGTTAGATTTCCTTTGTAAACAAGGTTAGGTTTTTGCCCGATCTTGCATTTTGGGCCCCTAGGGGTTAGGTTTCCGCCCGATCCACTTCCTCTTTCTTCCCTGTGAGATCATTTGGGACCATTAAGGTCCGCAGTGGACGGGATATGATTAGTAGACCCTACAGCATGACTCGAGAGTTTCTTCCAGGGCTCCTTGGTGATATGGTGTTTCATATGTGGCTTTGTGGGAGGGGGTGTAACCCTCTACAGAGGTTTCTATCCTCTCCCTTCTACATGGTATGTGATGTTTGTCTATGGGGTTGGATGGTGCTTTGCGAGCATGCATTGTGTTTGCTTCTCATCTCTTGTCCGCTATGTTTGTATGAGTTCGTGCTTCAGTTTTTATGTTTATATGGTTCATGCATTAGTGCTTGGGTGGTTCATTGCGTGTTTCATTTTGTTTGGGTTCCTCGATGAGGTCTGGTCCCCATATCTTCCTCATGGTTGAACAGGAAAATGCTTTACTTTAGGCACCATGGCTATGGTGCATCTATTATCAAAAAAAGTAAAAGACTGAAGCGTTAACGTTGGAGCCATTTCAATATAGTAAGGAGACAGGTGTGCACATTCGAAATTGCCTTGCCTCCCAGCAGGCCCACAGTTGCCGTTGCATATAGCATTTCCTGCTTCAAAATTTTTTCCATCATTGGAAAGATGTCTTATAGATAGCCTAGCGACTCAAACCGCAATTTATTCGTAATAAACAAATTACAGCGGCTCTACACAATGCAAGCCTATTTTACAGAGTCGGTTGATTTGTTCAAGTTTTCAAGGTATTCTTATGGTTATTTATGTTGTTCAAGCATCAATAGTGTGATCAATTCTAGCCTACACTAAGACCCAGTTCACATGCTTGTAAAATCACTGTATGTGAACCTTTTTCATATATTTAAAAGTTAATCATTGGACTATAAACCATTGAAATGTTAAATATACACAATAAGTATAGCAAAATATATAAATACATGCCCGAACTGCAGTTGCGCCCCAGTGAAATCAATACAAGCATAAACCCACCAACAACTACTTCTATAGCATGCTATTCATGACTGTAAGTACAAAATTCTGGATATGTTTTAAGATTCGTGACCAGGCCAAAAATTCCTCGTGAAGTATATCTACGATCATGTAGTTGGTCTAGTGGCCAAAAAACCCCTTCCAAGTGCCAGAAATTCTTCTCAAAGTATGGCTATGGCCCTGCAAAAGATCTACTAACGGGGGGTTTGAACCTTGATGAGACCAAGGTAGCATCTACAAATAAACATGCATTGAAACATTTGATTTCTCCATGATATATATGAAACCCGGGGGGGGTGCATAACATAGAGTGGGGGGCGGGGTTGCATTATTCTATATAGACCCCCATGATACTTTGTATTTCTCCATGGTAGAGGTATGCGTCCACCCATGTATGTTAGCTATGTGAGGTCATTATCGTTATTTGTTATATACATGGTGACCAACCTTCTTGATTGTGGCGTATAGACAAAGAGCATGCCCCAAGGCTAAATGGTCACTTGGTGGTTTTGTTTAGCTCTGTTTTGGCTTTCCTTTATCCCAAAATTATATATTATATTTGCTTTGATCAAGAGTGGCCTCCTCTGCTTGCAGGGGAAGGGGGTGTCCTCCTTCTTCTTCATTTAAACTATCCAGTTTGGCATATCAATATTTGTTTAACTTAAATGGTTGAACGATCCTAAAAATAGTTAAATGATGTGGTCTCAAATTAAGTAAAGATCTATAACATGTTAACCTTGCTAGGCATGTTAGACCTCGTAGGTCTAAAATGTTTTCTTCAAGCCTTGCTAGGCCTTTTCGAATTGACTAGACATCCAAGAGTCGATTCTTCAAAAATCATAGATTAGAAAATATCTTCAACCTATGAATTTGAGGAAAACGTTTTTAGAGCGATTGAAAATTTCTCAGTAGTCTTAGCATTTGTTGAAGGTTTGGCCTCTTAAATAGAATTCAAACGAACTATATTGGATTTTATCATCCACGAAGACCAAATGGCCTATGGAACCCAAACAAAGGACAACAGGCTTATTGCTGTACAAGATTAAAAACCCTTGTCTCGAAGGATTTTCGAGAGAAAAACCTTAGCAGTAACATGCTTGCTAACCAACTATACATTCGTAGATGATTGTGTGATGATCGTGTCTCCAACAAGAATCCAAATGAAGCTATCTATGTTTGGCATGCTCCTATATTGATATCAACATTAGAAAGCATCTAAAGATAATTCTAAATATGAAATTGGATGGATTGTATCTTGGAACCAAACTTGCTAAAGTGTATGAATGCACTAACATTCAACTTATTATCTGCAGGTGTAAATGGATCAACAAGAAAGGAATCCGAGCTAGGGAACATATTCATCAAAAGAAAATGTACTCGGATATTATATTTGACATTTTATAATGCATCAAGTATATGCATTAGGTTACACATAATTACATTGAAAAAGTAGTTGATTCTAATGTCTAAGCAATAAATGATCTTATATTAGTAAGTAGCGACTATAGTTTCAGAACACTGATAGAAGATCATGATATAAACCTCAGCTAGTTAATGTAAGAAGTGTGAATGTGAAACCACATATAGTTCTAGAAAACCACTATTATATATTGCTTTTCTCAAGATGCAAAACAATTTACAAGAGACCAAACAATAATAAACTACAAAAGATACATTTTGTGCTTTTTTCATGATATTTGGATAAGGTCAAAGTGTTTAAAAAAAACAAAAAATCTATAATGGTTTGGTGGTTAATTATGATAATTGTTTTTAGGTGCCTTATGAGTAATCACTATAGATAGTCAAGTCCTCTTAGGCGAATATCTATGAGTAATTACCATGACAATTAACTTGGTATTGAAATTATAAAATAAACCACAACCATTTTATAACACACACCGTGATAATAAAAAACTAGCATGAATAACCACCATGGCATTTAAGTTGGTATAAAAAAGCACGCCATAAAGTACTTCAACTTTGTGACAGTAGAAAATCAACATAAAGAACCATTGCCACATTAAAGTTGTGTTGAAAAACCATGCTACACAACTCTATCGATTTAATAAACCATGCGACATTAGAAAACCAACATAAATGACCACTGTTGGTGCTAGAAACTATATAATAAAACAATATTGGTTTTAATAAACCATGCTATAATAAAAAAGCAACATGAATAACCACACACTAGTTATGAAAACCACTATGTTATGTGGTTTTTATTAGGAATAAAAATTTTGACATAAAAAACCACAACTATAGTGGTTTCCTAGTGATTTATTATAGTGGTTAAATTTTTGGGTGTCTTGTGTGTCCTGTCAACTGGTCCTTGCCATCTAGCAAGTATCCTTCTACAAATGATTTCCAATCTGCAACCTCATCCATCAAGAAAGCCATTGGGTTGGGGTCAATGCAGCTCTCAAACACATCCATTAGTTCAGGGAGAGTGGTCACGTTTTCTCTCTTGAGCTTGGTGGAGAAAGTTCCAAAGAATCCATCTATATCATCATGCGTATGCCCAACCATCATGAATCCCACTTTCACAACTTTGAATACTCCCACTGCTGTCAAGTATGACATTGCCCCAAACATCCATCTATTCTTGTTTTCTTTCCAACAGTTGTCCAACTGAACACATAGCTCCTCAGGCAGTGATTTCTCAAGTAAGGGGAAATCATCCCAAGTCCTCCTTGATTCACTAGACACCTTGGATGTGAGCTTTTTTATCTGCCTTTGGTAACAAAGCGGTTGATCATCCATCAAAGCCTCAAAAATGGGTGCTGAAGGGGAATACCTCCTCCCTTCTATCGATCCTTTCTCTAGTGTTCTCATGCACTTGAAAATAGAGCTCACATGGAAGTTTGGATCATCTCTCCATAGATCAAGCACAAAATGACCATATGTTCCAGTTCCATGACCATGTGTTAATACACCGCTTGGACTTACTTTCATCCGAAAAGCGTTTTGACAATGCTTGGGTAAAGGATCTAGCTTTGGCAAGAAAGTCTTGTGTTGGTCCATCTTATCATGAATTATACACAAAAATTTGTCCGGTGCATCTCGTAAAAATGTTCTCCACTTTGCCAATACAACTGTCTACATGATATTTGGTCCCTTTGGTGATCTGCAAATTGCTCCCTAATTGCCATTCTTTCTTTCTCTATTGCAGTTGATGCAAGTGTATCCTTGAGTTGAATGCAAGTGTTGCACTTTGAGAATGGCATGTGTTGTAGGACACTCCACGTCCCAAGTGAGTGCTCCATAACTTGCTGAAAATGTGATTGAGAAAGAGGCCTACCTCCAAGTAGTTTCTAGGATGGAGTTGACCTCCTTAAGGCACTCCTTTTGGATATAGTGTTGTGGCAACACTCTTTGCACCACTCGCACACCGTGCTCGTTCACCTTCGACTTGTGGGGCATAGATTGAGACATGTATCTCACAAAGCTCTCGAAGACTGCAATGGCCTTTAGAGTATTTGCTCTAGGTTTCAAAGTGAGTGCATTACCATGTTGGAACAAAGTGTGCCCTTTTCTAACCTGCTCCCCATGTCTAAAAATGAAGACTTGCTCACCCCAAGAATCCATCTCAATGCTCTCATACATACCTTCATTCCCCTCAATTGATATAGCAGCCGTCCTGTGTTTTCATCATAGCTGGAATTCCTACACAAGGAGTAAATGAAATTAATCCTATCTTTTTGAAGCTGTCCAATGTATTGGGACCTTATCTGCACGAGGTCATCCACATTGTAATGCACTGTGCAATCTAGGTTGCAACACTCTTGTCCCCTAATTGCCTCCAGGTTTTCTTTGGTTGGTGCCATACTTTCCATCCTCTCTAAATATTTGTCACTTCTAGGCCTCTTGGGCACCTTTGGCTGCCTTTTATGAAAGACATAGCGTCTCTTCCTTGTGATCAAAGGATGCTCATCGACCACCAAATCTTCCACATGGCCTTGGGTGGGCCTTGGGGTGTGTAGTTCAGTAGGGCATTCTAGAGTATCACCATTCTTGTGTGTAATAAATCTAATTGGCCATCTCAACTGAGCTTGGGACTCCAGTAGCCCTGAGCACACAATGCAATCACTAGAGCTTCCCTGGGACATTATAGTATCAACTTCGATAAGAAGCTTCACAATGCCAACTCCAAGATGTTCATCTCCCAGCCTCTCATCATTCACACTATCAAATGGATCAACTGCAGTTATTATGCCCTCTGCAAATACCGTCTGGTTGCAAGGGTGCAACAAAAGGCAACCCATCTTCCTCCATTGGAGCCTAGGGCAATGGCCTCCTTTGGAATTCCCTGGCTCCATTTTACTCATCTCACATGCTCCCTGAATGAAAAAGCTCACATTAAAACCATACTAGTAATGGTACCCAGCGTTGCTGGGCATAAGTTGGGAACCTGTGTAGACGAAAATATATTCATCTCAGACTCCTTTTCATAAATCAAATAGAATAGAAACCAAGTCCAGCATTGCTGGGCTATAATAGGTTTTTGTATATTCAACACCCTTCCCTTTCCGTTGTCTTTTGCTCTATCCCACATTTCCTTATTTCATCATTCTCTTACGCCCTTTCTTTTTCCCTTTTCCCCTTCTCCCTTTTTTTTTTTTTTTTTTTTTAACTCCTTCTCCCTCCCCTTCCATTCCCTTCTCTTTTCGCTTTTCTTTTTCCCTTTCCCTTTTTTTAATGGACTTTTTCCCTTTCCTTTTCAGTCTTTCCCCTTTCTTCCTAATTTTCCTGTGCCCTTTTTCCTTTTTCCTTTCCTCTTCCTTTTCCTTTCTCTTTCCCTTTTCCTTTTCCTTTTCCCATGCCCTTTTTTTTGTTTTCTTTTTTTCCATCTTTTTCATGTGCCCCTTTTCTTCCTTTCCCCACCCTCTTCCTCTTTATCCCATGTTCTCCGTTTTTCCCATTTCTCTCTCCCCTTTTTTTACCCTTTTTACTTTTCCCTCCTCCCCCCCCCCTCCATCTCCATTTTCCTTCTGTTTTTATCCTTTCTCTACCCTTTCCCTTTTTCCCGTGCCTTTTTCCCATTTCCCTTCCCCCTTCCTTCTCATTTTCTTTTTTCCCTTTCCATTTTCCCTTGCCTTTTTCCATTCCTTTTTTCCCACTTTTTTTTACGTGTCCCTTTTCCTCCTTTCCTTACCCTCTTCCCCTTTTCCCTTTTTCTCTTTCCTTATTCCCCTTTTTCTTTTTTCTTTTTTCATTTTCCATGCTCATTTTCCTTTGCCTTCTTTTCCTTGGACTGAAAAGGAAGGAAGGAAGGAAGGAAAGGAAAGAAGGAAAGGGAAGGAGGGAAGGAAGAAATGGAAGGAAAGAAGGAAGGAAGGAAGGAAGGACGCCGATCGCTGGGAGCGGATGCCGATGAGCCGATGAGCAATGTGGCATGATCACGGAGAAAATGGAGTGGCGCCGAGGATAATGGATTTGAGGCCGAGCCGAGTGCCTGAGGTGATTGGCAGCGCGAGCGCTGGCACCGCAGGAAAGGAGTGGAAGGATAAAAATATTAATGAATATGTTTGAGGATGGCAGCGAGCCGGAAAACTGAAAATGAGGGATGGCCGAAAATGAAAATCAATGAAAGGAATGGGAGAAGGGTGGCGAAGGAATGAAATGAATAAAAAGGAACAATGGGAATGATTAATGAAAAGAAAGGAAAAATGAAAAAGGAAATAGTATGGAGAAAATGGAAGGAAAAGGAATGAGCATGAAAACGGATCCGACAACACGGGGAAGGAAGGCATGGAACGGGAATGAAGGAATGGAAGGAGGAATGGAAGGAAATGGAAGGAAGGAATGGAATGGAAAAAGAGAAGGGAAGCTGGCAGAAAAAAAAGAAGGGGAGAAGGAAAGGAAAGGAAAAGGAAGGAAGCGAAGGAAAACTTAGAAAGATAAGCACGAGAAGGTGGAAGTGAGGAGAGGGGGAAAAGCAAAAGGTATGTGAAGTGCTTAAAATGTCAATGCCTTGGATTATCCAATTTTAAAACAAGCGAATCCATTTAACAACTGTTCAAGATATCACTGGCGCTTTATTATGCTCAGAACGCCGGTAAATCATACAACCATATTAACCAAATCATACAACCATATTAACTAAAACTATATAAATCATATTTAAAGCATACAACCACACTCATTCTAAACTTATGTAAAACATTGTAACCATTGAAACCATATTAAATACAACCATTGAAACCATATATTAAATACAAATCCATTGAAACCTTTTATTAAGAAAAGAACTGATCGATTTGACGATTGATTCAGCGGAATTGATGACCGAGATCTGATTTCTGACGCCTGCCGCCTGGAGTTCTGCTTGATGCCGCTCTCGAGGCGATGCCTGCAACCGTGCCGAGCGCCTGATCTCGAGGAACCGCATAAGATGCCTGCCGACTGCTGCCTGACTCCTCTTTTGATGGATGTCGACTTTGATTGAGCGCAGTCGATTTCTCCGAGCAATGGATTTGATGTTCGATCGATCCTGCCGGATTTGTCGAAATGCCTGATCGCCTTATTTGCAAGCGGAGATTGCGCGCCTGATCGTGATCTGCCCGGATTTGATAGCGTGCCGGTGTAATGAAAAGCGCAATTTCGGATCCTCTCGTGTTTAAAAGGAACTGGAGTTTGCCTGATCGGTGTCGATTGTCTCTTGACGGGCGTCCTGATTCTGCGGATTTGTCGGATTTTTGATCTTTTTTCCGTTCGATCGCCGGAATTCCCGCTGATCTCGCAAGGATCCGGATTTGTCCATCGACGCCCGGATCCGTGAGCGTGCGCTCCAGCTGCAAAGCCTTTACTCAGGTTTTTTCCTTTCTTACTTGGTTCCTTTCCTCCTTTTTTCCTCTTTTCCCCTTTCCTATGCTCCGTACATTAGATACCTGGCCAATCATGGTGGTGGAAGTCGTAGATAAATCTCGATCTTCTGTGGATGCAATTGGATGATCTCAACCATCCAAATTAGGTTTCTTTATTCATGACATTTCATTTATAACATTATAATATAAGATAAATATAACATATATAAACATATAACTCTACCTTTTCTCATATTTTGTCATGTAATAATGCGTGGCGTTTCTTTAGAGGCTTTGAAACCTGCGGGCCACCAAGAATCCATCGCCACGTCGCGGAGGCACTTGGCCCTGCAGTGACAATGGTTTTATTATTGCACTTTTCAGGGTTAGAGGTGCGGCCGAGTCATTTTGCACCCTCTTCCCTCTCCCCGACCATTCTTCCTCCTGTTTTCTCACGATCTCTCTCTTCTCCTGTTTCCTTAGAGCCCTTTCACCGTCCAGTGTCCCGATGAGCCAAAGCGATCGAGCGCCATCTTATGACATAACAGCAGTGGCGGATCAGGGGCCTTCGGCCTCGAAGTTCTCGCCTTGATTCATTGTTGGCGGAAATTACACTTTGAGGAAAGAAATGCGCACTTTGTCTTTTTGTTTTCTGTAAGTCCTTTTTAGTGCATTTTTCTTATATTAGAGGCTCTTGGCTAATCCACGATACAATTTACGGCCAGACAAATCCTTATTCAGCATCACTTTGACTATACCCACATGGAGGCAACTTCGGAAGCCTCCTCCTCATCCGGCAAATCTTCGGTATTATGTTTTATAATATCATACATACCCTTTTTAATCTCATTTTACTGTCTTTGATTTCTCCTTTGTTCTGCATCTTTGTTCTCCACTTGTTCTCTTGTTTTTTCTCATTAATCTCATTAATCTTTGTATTGTTTTTACGATTTTTTTGTTATCTTTTTTCTTGCTTGTAGGGTTGAATTGAATACATTATGCAGGGCACAAGTGAGAATAATTAGTTAGAGTAGTAGCAAACTGTAGAGATAGAAATCATGTTGGTGTTTAAGGGTAAAGAATATTGCAGAGCATTAACAGAAAATAACTAGAATGTCTTTCTCGGCAAAAATTGAGAATAGGAATTACTTCCACGGAATCTCCATTTCTAACTCACGGCCGTCGCAAAGGGGCATGCGAGAAGGGGTGGCGAGTTGAGAATACTTCAACGCCCAGCGATCCGGAAGTCTGAGGCCTTCTTCGACTCGCGAGTGAAGAACTTCGACTTCAGCGGCTGAGAGGGAGTGTACACTCTGGGCTGATGGCGGGGATGAGGATTCGACTTCCTTGATCAGATTACCGCAACTACCCAAATGTCTTCACATTCTTTACAGAACCTGTTTCTTTGCCTTCGACTCGTGAGTCGGGAATGTGAGGCGCTCTGCCAATGGCCCTTTGTGCTGATGCGCAGGTGCCCTCTCCACCGGTCGAGCCACTCTCCTTGAACCATGCTCGCCGGGTGACCATGCGAAGAGGCTGGCTCCGGCGGGTGGAGCCTCGGCGACAACCGCGGAGGTGTGGCGGCTTTCTCGACTGTTAATTAAGAAAGCAGGCTCTAAAAAGTGCACTCTAGAGCTGGCACGCAGGGCGTCCTCAACCACTCTCCTTCTATCTTCCTCCGGACATTGCGAGAGGAAGTGGTTTTTATTTGTCTAGCAGAATAACTATAACAGCAATCCTCACATTGTGTAGTGCATGATGGTCTCTACTTAATCAAAGACCGTCTCCCTTGGGGCCATCGCCCATTAGGAATGTGCGAGGATGGGCTCTGATTGGAGTGGAGGCTCGGCGACACTAACCACGGAGAGTGCTGGTACTTTCTCGACTGCGTGAGTCGGCGCCAGGCTCTAGTGCACTCTGGGGGCGGCTGCGGGCCAGGTCTTAAGCCTCCTTCTATCTTCCTATAGGACATTGCGAGAGGGGAAGTGTTTTTTGTTATGCGCGAGCCACGCTCTTCAACAACAATTCTCACATTATTGTAGTGCTTGATGGCTCTACCCAATCAAAGACGTCTCCCTTGAACCTTCTTACGTCGAATATTGCGAAGGATGGGAAGCTCACGATTGGGTGGAGAACACAACAACCCGCGGGGAAACCCTGAAGCTTCTTTATGCATTCTCGGCTTTCGCGAGTAGGGAATGCCTTACTAACCGGCACTCCATGTGTACTAGCAGGTTAGGGTGGCCAAGGCATTCGACTTGCGAGTGAATGTAAACGAAGCCAAGCATTCGTGCCAAGTGTCGAAATCCCTTAACCAGCCAATTCTCACCGTAATGCAGTAGCGATGGCCTCGACCCGGTCGAGTCACTCTCCTTGAACCATCTTAAATTGAATATTGCGAAGGAGGGAGCTCGGGCGGGTAGGCCTAACAACCCGCAGGGGAAACCACAGGAGAAGCCAAGGCTTGCATTCTCTACAAGTACTGCACTTTCTATTCTCACATTTTTTTAGTCCCAAGTGCCTCTAGCACAGAGCCACTCTCCTTGAACCCATCTTCCTCCGAATATTGCGAAGAGGTGGATTCGAGACGAAGGTAAACACAAACAACACAAGAGGATGCATTTGAGCACTCTCCTGGAGCTGAGTCCTAGCCTGATCCTATGTACAACATTCCAAGTGGCAGTCCATGAAAAACACACCTAAAGCGGGCTGATTTCTTTTGATCCATTGTTTCCTTCTTAGAGCACATCTCTCTCAACCTAGAAGAGTAATCTCGAAGCTGAAAAATACTTTGAGACGGAAACTAACTATCGTCGAGCTTATCAGCGGTTCCATTATTTAAACACATCTGGCATGTTCTACAAGCGAGAATAACGCCAGGCATCTCTGAGCGCTCACCTCTTCCGCGCGGTAATTCCTTGGGCCTTTGTATCCGCGGGATCCGCGGCCTCACCCGAGTCTTTTAGCTTCTTGCAGCCGGTCTCTTCAAGGGGTGTATTGCATCTAATACTTCTATCGCTGGAATTCTCGGCGTATCCGTTCCATGGCGCCCTTGATGTAGAGTTCAGGTATGCAGCGGCTCCTCTCAAAGCTTCCTACCTTAGCTCCGTGCTCATCGATCAAATCAGCGCGCAATAGGGCCAGCGGTGAGGAAAAACACATATGCAAAGCGCGGTGCGGCTGCGTCGCGCCATTCGAGGAAGCCGCTAACGGGTAAGTGCTCCCCTCAGTCAGCTCCCCAATGCCCTTGAGATAAACTCGCTTTCAAGCTCACTTAGTCCTTGATGTGATTAAATTCGAAATAGTGTTTTGGAAGGCGGGCTAAAACGGCAAATCTTTGTACCCATGGCAGCCTTTTCATAAATGATTGCATGTCCTTAAGTTCAAACTAAAGAACAGCCCGATCTTTTTATCACGATCCTAAAACTCCACCGGAGAGCAGGTGGAGGGGGTCAGAGGGATGAGGCATATGGGCAGCAGTCTAGGCGAGGAGGATGCTTCTACCGGCTATTGTGAAGAAGAAGACAAACACCCGGGTGAGCTCACGAGGGTTTTTCTTTTGTGGAATACCTTAGCCCGATCCATCCTTTCTTCTTCACGGCGTCACCTCGGACTCACTTTGGTGATCCTTTGGCGAACTCCATTCTTAGATCGCCGAGGAATTTTGGAGGCAGGCTTCATGAAGCAATATTCTTGGTGGTGACATGTGAGGTATTGTCGTGATGGGAAGGAGAAAAGTCATTTCTACACAAAGGGACAAGAAAGAGCTCAGGAGACAAGTACAAGAAAATGCGGTGTTGTGCTCTCGGAGTCTGCGCGGATTGAAGCATTTAACTTACTACATGTGGGGGTGCGGAAAAGAGTAAGTTCTATCGCACACCAAAAATTAGCTGATTTCAAGTATTCTCACTCTTCCATGAGCAAGGCTAAGGAGCCTGCGAAAAATGGCGCCTTTAAATTGTCGGAGCAGCAGGTGGGAAGGATCACGGAAGGGATGAAGGAGGCGGAACCCTAACATCGGGGAGCTTGGTATGGAGATTTCCAGAGTCGAGGGAAAAGCATTTCCATCACGGGGCTTCACTTCTCTGTCTTTGAAGACTCTACAACACTGTGATTGGGAATGAAGTTGTGGTTCATACACAAAAAGTCCACCAAAAACAAAGATGGGGATGATGACACCACGGGGAGGGAATCAGGATGGCCGAAGGAGGCGAGGTATAGTGCGACTCCCAAACCCTCGATCCGGATGATCAGATCGAGGTTCCGCGAGGAGGGGCCGCGAGAGGAAATGGAGCGTCTGGCTCGATTATCCCGTTGGGAATATCGCACAAGAAATTTCAGCTGCTTGGACATTAGGCAATTTGAAGGTTTTGCCGCGGGAGATCTGCGTCTTGTTCAACCGCGAGGGAATTTAATCCAGCACATCTTTGGAGATTACGAACCTGATGAGTGCGACATCTGTTGCAGATCAATCACTGCGGATGTCATACCTTTTAGCGGTCGGCAATTGAGTTGTTGGTTGTCGAGAAGATCGAAGGGAAGAAGTCGGTTACGGGTTGTGGCGGTCAGCGACCGATTGAGGCGGCTCAAGTATTGCAGTGAAGGAGGTGCATAAAGGATCAAGGATAGATACTAGCGAGTCGCGAGAGTTCTTCGGCGGAGGCGCCCGACAGCGAGCTGGCGGCGTAGCCTTTGCGAGAACACAATAGCGTGAGGTGCGGCTAAAGTAAGGTAAATAACTCTCTGAATCTTTCCATTCTCAACTTCGCGGAGTCGAAGCCCTGCCATCCTAACATTTGCCGATTATCCTTTGGGGTTTCACCGACTCGCTGATGCTTTTGCTGAGAACCTGAAAATCCAAAGGATGTGGAGCTTTCGACTTCGAGAGTGAAAACCCTGCTTGATAAAGTGGAGCATTCAAAGGGACTTTCACCAGAGCTCGCGAGTGAGAAAACCACCATCTAACATTTGCCGATTATCGCTTTGGGGTTTTCTCGACTCGCCCGAGTCGAAGCCCGGTAATATCACGAAAATCAAAGGATCGCGAGCTTTCACCATTCGCGGTCGAAGCTGAAAGTAAAGAAAGAAATTAGACATTCAAGGGACTTTTCTCGACTGTAGTCAGCGAAAACGAGGAGCTACTATTATTTATTCAGGGTGTTTTGTAAGATACTTTCATGCTCGAGCATTGGTACATTTAATGCAGATAAGACCCCTTATCACGGGCGAGATCATACCGCTGAGCAGCGATTGGAAAGCATTGAGATTTGTCCTCAAGCGTCCTAAAAGGGAAAGCGGGGGCTCCCTCCGGATAAGTGGAAGACCTTTGAGAAACCATGCGAGATATGTTACTGCTTTGGAAGGGCGAAGATAGCGAGGGGAAGGAAGAAAGAGAAGGAGAAGAAGAGAACACCAAAGGAAAGCTGAGAGTCTCTCTCGGACCAATATGACCTCATTCTCTTATGGCAGTGGGAGAAATGGGCCGACACATATGGGCTCAATGGACAAGAGGCAAAGCTGAAGAGCTGACAATGGAGAATTTCCAAGCGGGCCAGACCCCAAGTTGTTTGACAAGCGGTTCATAGAAGAGGATGTCTGAGGGGGCCTCACACGGACAAAGCGGCTTGACCTACAAGGCAAAATCTTGGAGGAACAATCACGCTAAGGAAGGCAGGGAGTTCTAAGTGCGGGGCCTTAAAGGATTATGCCACGATCCCTACTGGCGGCGGCGTCGCGTTAGAAAGAGGCATCGCGGGGTTGCCAAGATTTTCTAATAGATACCATGGAGTTTTGATTATTACAAGGAAAAGGCTGCCCCTTGATAGGGAAGACATGGAAGGGGTGAACGTCTATGTCCGGCCCTACATCCAACACCAGAAGCTGGGCGTAGCGTCAAAACCCTTCCTTTCCCTTTGAGCGTGCTGCTTGGCGAATTAGAAGGAAGCTTGGGTCGGGGTGAGGGTCCCATTTAAAAGGCGGGCGATAGCTCCCATTTCCCCGGTTACTTTGGGACTGCAGGGGATTTGGTGAGTAGGGCAGCACACTGGACCCGTGATGGCATATTTGCCATCAATATGATCCGAAGACCCCACCCTTTTATGACAAAGCTGACATAGAAGCGGTGGTACAAGACGTAATACGGACATGACCCGACACCGGATACTTTCAGTTTCCTTGTCTTTTGCATCTTAGGGCAATCAAACAAGCTAGCTGTCTCCCAATGGGCAGCCTGATGGCCCAACTTCACCAGCAAGATCATGCACTCCATATCACGAACTTGATCGCCGAGGTGCAGACTTGGCTTACTTGAGAGAGCACCAAGCTTTACTTGCTTATAGTTTTTGGTTTTGATTTCCAAGATCGTGATGGGGCACGGATAAGTGTGAGGTGGTCCTGCGAGCATCATTATCTCGGCAAGTTCAAAACTGATCTCTCAGAAGCCCGGATGGAACCACGGAAGGGGGTTTATGGAGGATGTTCTATCGATGGACAACAAGGTCGGCAAAGATGGTCGCGACGGTCCTATACATAGGAATTCCTAACCAGGCCAGGGGGTTATCAAAAATTGCTTCATAACCGGCAGTGCGAGGGAAGATCAAATTGTATCGCGAGTGGTACATGAATGGCACGATTTCTCTCGGGGGCTATCTTTGTTTGGAATGAAACCTATATATCCGTGGTTGGAAATAAGGACATGGTTGAAACCATTCAGTCATACCTGGATGCCGCTTCATGAGCATTTCAAGGGAGGAGCAAATGGGAAGCGATAAAGGCGGCGAGGGCGGGGAGACAAAGGCAGCCGAGGGGCGAAGGTTTTGGACGAGAATCTTGCCGAAAACATTATTGAAAACACGAGGGTGAGGTGAGAGTTTACTTTGCTCTATGGTGTTTCCTGCGACTGTGATCGAAGCCTTCGTTCCCTTTCAATACCTTTTTCTTTTCATTCTCATTTCGCGAGTCGGCTTCGAATCCTTCGGCCGGATGTCATCATTTGAGGGGAATTCCAGCTCAGCGACTCGGGATCATTGTCATTGGAGCAGCGGTTCGCGTCAGCGAGGAGAATGAGAATGAAAATCGGAAACAAGACAACCATGACGAGGAAAGAACTTTGAAAAGATAATGATCGCATTTGGATCCGGTGAGCGGGAAATATGGTGAGCCAAACTCCAAGCTGGGATCGGTTGGTCCCCACCAAGCTTGTAATATTTGGCGTCAATGGGTATTAGCTGCAGTATACCCACGGCAAAAGGCGTCCGAGAGATAACACCTCGCGGTCCCAATGAAAGCAGGCATAAAAATGAGAGTGTATAGAGGCCTAGAAGCTAAAGGAAATTATTATTTGGTGCAGCGCGGGGGATTGAAGTGGGCATATGGTCTTGTGCCAGCAAAGAAAAATGTGTCAATATTCTTGGTGTTCTCGGCATTCAGTTTTGAAGTTCAAGTTAGTTTGGGGAAGCGAAAGGGGTGAGCATGTGTGAAGGACCTCGATCCGGCCATCACAAAGGGAAGCCTATAATGGGTGAAAATTTGGGCGGGGTTTATGAGCAATTCGAGGACCCTGCATGAAACACAACTGCACCCAGGCGATCATAGGCGACTCCGCCTACAAGTGCTAATATCATAGCGCCAAAAATACAATCATTGCTAAGCCATATAGGCACGAAGGAATATGGGGATGGGTGGATTTGTCCTTAGGACTACTACTGTCTGTCTTGGCCGAAGTCCCTCTTCGCCATTCTTGTCGCCGATATTAACTTCACGAACTATCAGAGCCTCCGCGAGACCCGATCCGAGGAGAGCAAGCCGATCATGAAAGCTATGGGCCGACAAAATACTTTGAAAGGTGAACAAGTGACCCTGCTTCCGGATAGTCAAGCTATTGTGAATATTGTGTCGAGCGTGAACACATGTATTGACCATTTTGCTTAATGAATATACTTGTATAGTGAGTTTTGATGCCTTTCTCGTCGGTGAAGGCGCTCTTCGATGTTGATGAAATGCTTGTACAATCTATTATATTAATGCTTGTACATTGGGTTTCTGGACTTTTCTGCGACTCATGAGTCGAAGGCATGTTAGTTGTCTCGTTGACAAAAGCATTTGTAATGCTTAAAGGTGTGTGATTGGATGCAATAATATTCTAGTAAGGGAATGGTTGTACTTTGACTTTTATGGGCCTTTCTGCGATTTCATGAGTCGAGAGAACCTACGTCATTGGATCGCAGGTTGTATGGAATGAATGTTCATAAGATTTGTAATTTGATTCAACATTCTTTTCTTCGTTTTGACTAATGGCACACGTAATTATTAATCATACTCTCCTTGCTCGGAGTGGTTTGAGAGCGCGAGATCCGACACGGCCTGAGATCCCGCTCAGGCATCCACGGGGGCCGCTCCGGTCGACTTACGAGATCCGGCTCAAAGGCGGAAGAAATACGTTACAGCACGAGATCCGGTCGCTACACTCTTGCGGCCTTTGGGACAAGGTTGCTCGCTTGGTCGAGAGGTTGCTTTCGCTACACCACAGGGGATAAAGAGCGAGCTGAAGAACAAAGAGATAGTCCGAGGAAGCTCAAGGCATCTTTACCAAGCATTGCATAACATCCCGCGGAGGTTAGGGGATGGAGCATATTGATGAAGGCTGCGGGGAGAGTGGAGAGTCGGGTGGGCAGTGCGGTAGCTCGGAGGCACCTCCCGTGAGGCATTCCACACTCTTGAGTTGCCCCAAGGCTTCTGAGGCGGCATGAAGAAGCGCCTGATTAATCTAAGGTGGACCACCTACCAAGATGATGTAGCGTAGTGGCAATAGGAGCCATGGTCTCTAGCGTCAGATGTAAAATACATTGTATACATTCCAATTTATTAATAAAAATTCATTTTCAACTAGATCTTTAGTTTCAAACTTTAATGAATTTCCTTTGTTTCAGTTGCATTGTTTTTGTTCTCATTTCCTTGAACTGGGAAAACTGCAGCAGAGCAGGTTAGGGGTTTGTTCAAAGGTAGGTGGATGGGAACGAGGGTCGGTGCTACTTTATGTAAGTGTGGTTCGAAAAAAAATGGGAATGGAATATGAGTCCCACTTTAATTAAATCGACTTAATACATCTCTTTGGCGTATTCCTAGAGTCCGCGAATTAGAATATCACGTTAGTAACATTGAGCAACCTAGAGTGTTTAATTCAATCATGTCATTAATGTTGCCTGCAGTATTATGAGGGGCAACCACAGGTGTTTAATTCAATCATGTCATTAATGTTGCGCGGTAACCATCCTCCTGAAAGCATAATGGGGTATTCCGAGGTGAACTGGGACCTCTTGCGCAAAGCAAGAATCATACCCGATAGACCAAATACCTAACATATATTTATGAGTCTATTCACGAGAAATAAAGTTGAATTGGCTTTGCATCCTTTGACATTACGATGTGGCGAGATGTTAAATGCTTATATCAAACTAATGTAACGGTGCCTAAGCGTTCTTTGGGCATAAGTTAAAACTTTGTAAATGATAAGGCAACAATATCTCTTGCAATTGTTTCTCGGCTATTGCAACTCCTCTATTACTTCCTTTATGTTGGTATTAGCAGTTACGTATATACATTTATTCCATCAAGACTTTAGAGTTTGCTTTTATCGTTTAGCATGAGTGCCGCGGTGACAATTTGGTTAGTTTTGTTCCAGAATCCTATTAGTTGATTGTGTTCAAAAGAATGTATTGGTTTTGTATAATGAAATGCATAATTTATTCTGAAATGACATAAGCTTTACATCGCGATAGGCATTATTGTAGATATTATTCTATTACATGCTAAGCATAAAAAAGGTCCTTTGGACTTTCAAAAACATTAGTTTTGTATAAGCGAAGTTGACATTCTTTGGGCTAAGTTTGGAACTATCAATGAACAAAGACTATTCATAATATACATGATGATCACTGTATGCATTTTGGCCTGAATAATGTTTTTTTCTCTTGTGCCTAAGGTTGCTTATTGCATTTAGCGTAGTGTTTAATGTATAAGACATTATATTTAGTTCTTTGTCTTTAAGAGTTTTTTATTGGCTAGTCCCTTACATCATTTTCCTTTCATTTAAATTCATTTTGCTTTTCTTTCTTTTCCATTTCTTTGAAGTCATTTTTTTTCTTGGTCATTGCTAATTTAAAAGCTTTAGTTAACAATTATAATTAAAGCTGACATTGTAGTTGTTGAGCGCTTTTTAGATTATGTAGTGATTGCTCGTAGAAGTTTTGACCTTGATGCAAAACTAAGATAGTATAATTAAGATAATTATTAAGGTTTGTTATTAGTTTGTTATTATTATTGTATTTAGGTTAATTATAGTTAAGATAATTTAATTTAAGTTTGTTATTAGCAGAAGAAGTTAAATAACAAACCTAAAATATAAAATTTGCCAAGCTTTCCCATCTTATTAACTTAGAGCGGCTTAAAGAGAATAAGACATAAGGACATTATTCCAAGTCTAAACTCTAGAAGGTGTGCTATTTTGCAGAAATGTAGATTGAACAACATTTCTCATGGATGTACAATGTGAACAATAAAAAGTGCCAATTTGGGATTTGTACATCAAAGTATGGGGCAGTTCAATGCTTCGATTTAGTTGCCTTAATGTAAGCATACGTTCCTATTGTTTCCACCATCATTATCTGTCAAGTTTACGGGAAATGGAATATTAAGAATGTGTGTGCTCATGTCATAAAAACCTGAGAGATGCAAATCTCTATATGGGTCTTATTTAGCGCTACATAAAAGGAGCATAGGAATCAGGATGTCCATCTATGATAGCGGCAAAAGTACGACTCAAAACACACATGCCAAACTCAAAAGCTAATCATGACACAACAAATGCAAAGCGATTTTTATGATCTTTAATTTTAGGAAAGATTGGAATACCTTGCAGGGGAAAGCGGGGGCCGAGAGGCTAAGCGGGCGCCATGTAGCCGATGAAGCGGAAACAGTGAGGGTAGCATGGGCCCATCGGTGGGTTAAAGAGGCAGGAGCAGGCCGGATGGAAGGAACATTGGGAGGGAAGCGGGGAATGCCTAGAAGGTAAAGGGATTATTGCAGTGCGGGGGTGAATGTCGAGGAATGAAGCGAGGGAAATAAGAAGCGAGGATGGTGAGGGTGGTCGATTGCCGCGGCTCGAGGTACTTTTAGGAACCACGGGTGTGGAAACGGATCTAGGGGAGAAAAGGATGGCGATTACTTTTTGGTCAGTTGGCACAATCCATACGGGCCAAATCATTGACATATTCTGGTATTAGAGTGGGAAAGGAAAAACTTCGAGAAAACTCTTTCTTTTAATGCGTAGCGGTTGATCACAGGCCATGGCGGCGGAGAGTGCGGGGAGTAAGGACAAGGTCTCGTCGATGCATCCGGTTCAAATCACGAGAGCCACGGTGCAACCTTTTAAGATGAGATCAGCCAAGAGCGAGAGAAGATTGATCTACGAGAAACAAGAGCGGAGAAAATCAAACATGAGTTTCAAGGTATTCCCTCACTAAAACACCAACCTATGTCCCAAATAGACTTAAGAATTGGAAACGGGCTGTGTCATAGGATGTAATTGCATACCATGAGAGGGTAAAACTCTCCTGTCCAGGCGAGGCTAAAGATCCAAATGGGGAAGAATGTGGACATGAAGCATGCTTGGCTAGATTTTCCTTCTTTGTGGTTGAGTGTGGGAATGCCGCAGTCAGTCACAATTCCTATTGAAACAAGGCACCATCTTTAGAGTAGATTAGCAATTCTATTTCGAAGTGGAATGCCAAGTTTGATCAAGCGATTTAGAAACAGCTATTTCAGGCCTCATGCTCTGTTCAAGGTCGGCCCGGGTATCTTGGCATGAAGATATTTTTTAAGAGGAGTTATTTGCTGGGATTGGGAGTACATTGGCTGGGAATCCATCGGAAAGAAGCACCAGAATCACAGGTGCAATTGGATATCTTAAAAGATATTCGAGAGAGGTCGGATATCATGACTGGCCCCGGGAGAGTAAAAACTCTGAAATTGACATGGAATTCAGATCCCCATTCCATGCTCTATTTGTGGTCTAAAGGCTACATGGAGGGTGCATTAGAGGAACTAGGGTACCTAAAAGAAAACAAGCGGGAGAAACAACTACGATTTGGGAGGAAAACAAGTTCAAATCATCCCTAAAGGCGTAGGAAGGATGGACCCCAGTGAAGTCAAAAAGAAAAATAAAAATGGGAGTGCTTATAAAAGGCAAGGAAGTTGAAGGCGAGGAGGAGGAAAGCAGTTGAGCCCAAAGAGTAAGGAGAATTTTGTCAAGCTCGGTCAGAATGGAGAGGGAAAAACAAAAACATGACAAAATGGTGGAAAAGTCAAAGTCTTGGTCAGCTCGATTGAAAATCAAAAGTTCGGGAAGGGGAAGGACGAGGTCGGCTATTTGTATGGTCATAACTCCGGCTCACTTGATAGAAGTATTAACAAACTTGTCATAAGTGAGGCAGAACTGACCTCCTCCTATCAATACTTACCACGGAATCTTTGATTAAATTAATGTGAGGGGGACAAGGCTATTTAAGGGAGAACCCTCATTCATTGAGGATGACCTTAAGACCCTGCCAAGAAGATTGACTTTGCATCACCAAAACTTAATGGGTATTTATTGAGGATACCCAGTCAAGAAATGCATGATATTCTTTTCACGGTTAATGGAAAAGCAAGAAAATGGACAAAGGAGACAAGGTGGATAATGAAGTGAGTACGCAGGACTCTGGCAATAGCGGCAAGAGGAAGGACAAATCCGATTATAAATTTTTTACTACATCTCCCACATATGAACTATGAAGGGGAAAGCGCGCAGGGATGCGAGGGAGGAGGCCCGAAGGGGTAGAATTCAGCTCAGAAATTGAGAAGCTTAACCAGCCAGTCTTGTAAAGTCCAAATGGCCAAGATATGGTTAATAACTCAACAAACTACATGCAACCAGCGGGCACAGTAGCTATCTTGAAGCTGATGAACCCGATAAGTCCTCTGGCCCAATTCTTCCCCACTCCAGCCAAAGGGAATTTGTGAGAAGATCATCTCATGATAGTCCACAAGATTCAACAAAGAGAGGATGATGGCACGGTAGTTGGGCCTCCCCAGCAGGGCCAATAAGCCCATTATCACCAAATTTGGTGAAGGGAACGTGCCGAGTAAGGGCAGAAGATGACAATTTCTATACACCACACGGAGCTTCGGATAACTTTGGAATTTCGCGAAAACCTGGCGGCGGGGGAGACATACAAACTCAACTTATACAAATCATGGCACGGCGTTTGACATCTGGAGCGAGGTCAACGGACCAATAAGCCGGTACCACACATGGATACCAATATATAGCGGCCAATTCGATCGGGGATGAAGGAATAGGTGAAAAATTCTACACCCACGGTCCAAGAAAAAAAGATATCGAGGGAAGGTGCAATTCCACTTTGAGAATAGCCCTGCTCTTAACCTAAGAAGGAGTCAAGGTAGGGAAGAAGACAGTACAATGAAGATAGCCACATGGAATATAGAGGGAATCAAAGGCCCCCTCAAGAGGAAAAAAGAGCCTTAATAGCTTTGAGGAGAAATGGCAGAGACATTATTCTACTCAAGAACCTGAGGCTACACCCTTTTGAATCAACAAACCTTGGACGATGGATTATGCCAAATGGAGACTTCCGATGCAGTCCATTGCGGATGGGGGACCAAAGGGAATCTGCATGGTTTTGAAAGCGAGGATATACTGTTTGGAGAAATAATTGCCGCGAGGCGGTGGGTATGCTTGATATTGCGAGAAAGGAGAAAGACACCATTGGTATTATTATATATATGCCTCCACAGGACTACGATGAGAGGAAGAACAATGGCTCCAAATTAACAATTGGATCGGGGTCACCAAGTCCAAGAGCTACGGAGGCTGTTTGGCGGGGAGATTTTAATAATACACCTACTTAGGAGCGAAACTTGGAAACTTGATTAAATATGTCCAAAGGTGAGAGGAAGGCATGGGATCTTTTTGATGACAAACTTTGTATACCTTCCTCCATCCTCAACAAACAAATACTCATGGTCAAACAAAAGGAAAGGAGATCAAGAAAGGACATATGTGTCTATTGGGCCGAGGTTTTATATATGGAACTCGAGGTTGGAAGTGGGATAACCTAATTACATCATGTGATATTGGAAACCAATCTGAGACCATTTTCCCTCCCAGTTCTTAGAGTGACATGGCACCATCAAAGAAGAGGTGGGGACTTGGCATCCCATTTTAAATTTAACACGAATTTCTTTGCACAATAAAAGGATTTTTGTGAGGCCTTCTCACGAGTTCTCTGGTAGATTCACAGAAAATTCCTTTATCAAGTTCCATGAATACTGTTTTGTTAATAGGATTAAAGCGGATCAAAGGTTGGATTAAGGCATGGGGAAAAGATTGGGTGAAAAAAGGAAGAAAAACAAGAGGTATATGAAGCTATGAGAGAAGTTAGAAAAGTCTTTTCAAGATAAGGACAACCACCGGCACGGCAAGAAAGGAGTTTGAGTTGGAATCAAAGTCAAATGTATTGTAAGGAGGCTGAGGCAAAAGTCTTGCAATTAGAAGTAAATGTAAATATATTAATGAGATGGATGATCACGAGTGCGCCTTCTTTTTGAGTGGCTAGAATAGGATTACGAACAATGGAATTATTCAAGCTAAAAGGGATGATGGCATTATTCTCCATAGCCAACTGATATCGAACTTCTTTCTCAATGAGTACAAAGAAACTTGTTTTAACTGACTCACGGCATAGATGAGAAAGAAATAGATGCGGAGTTCTTTGCGAGAAATTCCAAAGGACCACTAATAGTGGGAGGGAAGACATGCTCACTTAGCCCACGAGGAAAAAAGAGAGATTAAGGGAGACTCTCGATCCAATGACACATGGAAAGAGTCGAGGCCGGATGGATTACAGCCGAGTTCTACATGGAATTTTGGGATTTGATAAAGGAAGATTTTATTCTATTTATCACGGGGGAGCATGGAGAGCCAAGTACCTACACGGCAATAAATGCAGGTCATATTACTCTGGCTCCAAAGTAGAAAACCCTGCTAATTTTGGTGATTGGAGACCAATTTCTCTTACCAACACAACATACAAGTTCTTTGGCAAAAATCTTGGCAAGCGAGGTTAAGACTAGCCTAATGAAAGTTATCAATCCTGCCCGATCTGCTTTCGCGCACCGAGGAGGAATATTCTTGATAATTACATTGGTGCATCAGAGGCCTTCAGCACGGAACAAGGCATGCGAGGTCGGGGAATTGCATGCTTCACCAAGCTAGACTTCAAGCGAGCATATGACACAATTAGTTGGCAATTCCTGAAAAGGCAATGGATCACTTGGGGTTATCACGGAAATGTATACGAGAGTGTTTTGGATTTGAAATACCATGGCCTCATCTGCAATTATCATAGAAATGGTAATCCTACTGAACAATTCCCATGTAGAGGTGTGAGGCGGGGATGCCCCTAGCTCCATACCTTTTTTCTAATTTATGCTTGAGAGGTGGTCACCAAAACTAGTGAATACATGCGGAACAAAGGGGATATAAATTATGCGCAACTCCACGGTGATCAAGGTACCTTCTCCCCTAATGCAATATGCTGATGACACCTTTTGTTTTTTCTTAAGCGAGGGCAATAGCCTTCTAAATACTCTCAAGATGATGGATAGGTTTGGACACATATGCGGGTCATGCTAAAGCAAAAATAGAAGTGTGCAATATCACCCCAGACCACGAAGCGTACTTGAGGGGGATAAAAAATCTTGAAACGGGAAGGTACAATTTTTATCAATCCTTGGGATCCCCTAGCTCTGAATTCTTCCCTCAGAGTTTTATAGGAGCCAATTGTCACTAAATTAAAAAGAAGCTTGGTATGTACTCCTCCTCTCTATCTCTGGTAGTAGAATTTAGATTGCTATCTTTGTCATTAGCGGCACACATGTATATTTTCATGCCGTGTTGGAGATAAAGCTTCCTATAACAAGATTGAGGCAGCAATTGGAAGCGGTTTATCGGCAAGGAATTCCTAAGGTTGCTTGGGAGACCTTATCAAGCCTATAGGAAAGAAGAGGAGGCCCAGTTTGCAAAAGTCTATTTACTTTAAGCTCAAGCACTAGCACTTGGAAATGATTTGGAGGGCCATCCATAATTCCTCATCATCTCAACCATGGCTGATAAGATCTTTGGATACAAAGAGTCTTACCATTTGTGATCACACTCCTAAGACATGAACTTCCAGATTCAATTCTTCCAATTTACTCCATGTCAAATACTTCCATTGTGTTAAGGAGAATGTTTTGAAGCATGGAATCACAATTTTACGTGTTATAGGCCCCAATCCCATTGATACAAGATACAGGAATATCACTTCATACGGCATCACGAGATAATACATAGCGATAATATTTGCACGGCTCTTAACATCCACAAAGTACATCTTTGATGGCATAAAGCGAGGATCGGGAAAATTGGAATCACGAGGAAAGGAAGTGCACAGGAAGAATTTTGGGAGGAGATATCCTTACTGCGAAGGCTCACAATTAGATAAAGACATCTATGAGCTCATCATGGATAAAGTGGGAGGACATGAAGAATTATGTAGAGAGTACAAATCCCGGTGGCATCTAAAAGGGTAAAGAGATATACTCATGGGGATCTACAAAGATGCAGTCAAAGCACAAACCATCTAAAGCTACACAAGCTGGCTGGAGCTGCAGAGAAAAAGTTAGCTGCCATATGTGCTAAAGGGTGGAAGAATTATCACGACAAACAAAGTCAAGACTTTTTGGCTGGCTGATCACGCATCGAGTTTGACACCAATCATAGGAAACAAAATTTGACAAAACATTTCTGGTAAATGTCCCCTAGGATGTGGACAAAGAGTAGAGGAGACCTCCTAACCATGTTTTCCTGTGTCCTAAGATCCGGGGAGTGCAGGAGTTGGGTGCCTGAGGTAAACAAAAGAGAGTCCTGGAGAATCCCGAATATCTTTGAGTATTCTAAACTGCAGTAGCGAGGTTACTAAATCTTGCTAGAACCTTGTGTTGCTGGGCCATTTGGAAACCACTGAAATGGACTGCTATAGAGAAGGAAAGAATCCAAATTTATTATGGTTGAAGCAAGTCTTTTTAAGCACATTAATAGGGCTGCGACCACCATTGCACAAAGCGACAAGAGGGGCGGGGTTATGACAAAGAATGGCTGCGCCATTGCTTGGCAAATTCAAAGGAACATGATTTCTTTGTGCTAAATCTAGCTATGTAAATGATGTTATTTTACCTTACGAGGTCACGGTCGGGGAAATTTGAATAGAGTTAAGAGCGTGAGAAAAGCCGAGATGGGAGTGGCGGAGATGGCTTCGGTGATGAGTACTCCACTCTTTCTAGGAGTAGGCAAGAAGATATGATCATTCAGCGCAGAGCAGGGAAATGGTCCATGCATACGCCGCCAGAAGGTACTCAAGAGGCGAGAAGTGGAGACATAACAATTTGAGGCCGGTATTTTACGAATCTATATCATAAAGTAGCAGCAAAAGCGTAGAGGCACATGTACTAGTTATATTTGGACTTTACCAATTACTCGACATACAAACTTGATGAGCTGCTGAACATTCTTGGAAGAAGATGTGTGGCAGATCTCACGGTCACAAGATCTGGTTGATGCTTTCGGTAATCTATGGATACCACTACTTTATCCATTTATTAATATTAGTTTATGATGCATTTTGATAATATTAACTATATATAGGGCTTTGGATTTCCCACTGAGATTTTCTACTTACATACTTCGTTATATAAAATTATGGTGCTGATTATACTATACGCATTAAGTATACCTCGGTGGTGTACTATCGATGTAATTTTGAGATGAATACTAAGCTTCACCTTGCAGCTAAAAATTAGGAGAAAAGATATCATCTCAATTGTGAGTTATTATTGCACTTGTCTTTGTTAAATGTGGTCCAAATACATACATAGGCAAATGCTCTCCCTCCACGATTGTTTACAATCCATTCAACACGGATGCGCAAATAAAGGGAAATGGGATCGAGGCTAGACCCATTGAAGCTCGACATCTCTTTTTGAAATGTATGGGCACATCGAACTGAATATACGTATACATGTCAGCGAATTTGGCCGAGATTAAATGTTAGGCGGACAGTGACGCAAGCCCCAGAGCAACCATGAATACTTTGAGAAGGCCATAAAACGGTCTCAAATTTCCTTATTCCCAATGGCTTCTACATCTTTGCTGACCCAAAAGAATTATGTAATGTAATGAAAATTTTATCTAAGGCAACTCTAGGCCTAGGCACATGGTAATATAACGAGGGTGTGAAGTGCGAGGGCATGCTTTTGATACTCCAACAAATATCACCCGTAATGATATTTCTGGCATGCTTTTGATACTCCAACAAATACAATTGGAGTGAAGTATGCCACGCATGATAGAAATGATAGAAATAAAATAAAATGCAAAATTCTAAGGAAATGCATAAATATAACCTTCATTTTGAGAACTTGAAATACACACGGATATTGATTACATTGCCACTATATACCTCACATTGAAATAAAGAGCTGCCCATCATACACTTGCTTGGACACACTTAAATACATGACAACCACAAAGCGTCTATTGGAGGACCATTAGGAGAGCCACAAACATTAAAACTGGGGGATAATAAAGCTGTCTGAGGAATATGCCATTATTATAGAACCAAGTATCATTATCCGGTGCCATTGTCACCTTAAGGAATGTGAGATAAATTTTAAGATTCACCTGATTGGGCATATGATCCGCGAAAAAATTATTGAGAGACTTCAAGATTACAAACTGTTCTTACAGGACTTCGGCGAAATACGGGGTATAAAGCTGCTCTTTTAGTCTTTATTTTTTGGTAGTCGGAGGTATGTAGTGCGTCACGGTGGCTATGTGTAAAGGCATTCTTACGCAACATCTATTTGAAGCACGTTTTACATACGTTGCAGCCAGTTAACCATCTTCCAGAAGCTATGCAAGTCAAAGAGCCAGTTACAGATCTGCCCTTCGAAGTGTTGGAGTGTTGCCATGAGATATAAAGGACTTACCCAATAAGCGAATTTGCATTTACCTACTTGGCCGGCTCCTCCAAGTAATCTCTTCTTTCATCTGTGGAGACTTGATGTAGCACAAAATAAAGATAAAAAGCAAATAGAAAACATGCAGAAGCGGCCAAAAGGGCACATCATAAGCAAGTATTGGCCTAAAGAACTACAATACAATGTAAATTCGAGAAAGCATATAAAGGATTTGGTATGTTAATACATAAGCGTATCCAACCATTTGAAACACCATAAACACAAATAATCACTCCTCTCAATGCAGTATAAAGGCCAAACTAAGAAATTGATGTTTTAGGATTACGTTTCCTAATACAACCTTTGATGTAGTCATGGCATAGCGTAGAATATAACATATCTATAAAAGAAATGACAACATATACCCGACGCCAAAGTCTCCTGCAACCTTAGCATAAGATCATTTTCTTTGCTTGGAAAAGTCACGAAAAGCCATTTCACCTTAATCACTTCAAGGGGCCATTTTGCAACATGCTAAATCTGTGTCGGCCCGATAGAATCTGATATTTCATTCAAACTTATGGAACTTTGATTAAATTACTTGCATAACCATAGCATGTACCACATCCGAGTCCATTTGTAATATGCCCGAAAGTAACACGGAAAATTAAACCACGTCGGAGGAGGAGGAGCCAAGTAAGACTAAAAGGCCAGATAAAAGGCGTAGATATGATACGATATTCTTTGGCCCAAAACAGAATCTGGAAACTCTTTGCAATCTTGACCTCCTCACGAAGCAGTCATGGAACATATGAGGCCTTAAGAAGCTTGAAGCGGAATGGTACTATCAAAAGAAACTTCCTACTTGACATTAAGCCACCACATTCTGGCTAGCGAGACGGACATTTAAGTAAAACTAAAACCAATTGCCCTTGCTCTCCTCTTGCACTTAACCCACCATCAAAATCCAAAAAGCCGCACTTCTAACTCTAAATCTCGGGGCTACGATCCGCCATTTTGTGAGAAAGCTTCGCCCCTTGTTCTTCTGCCTTCCACCGAATTAATTCACCAACTTCAGCGCGTATCCATTACGATTTAATCTTTTGGTAAACTAAACCCTTGTTTTGAGTCACCATTTGCTCGAGAATCGAGAAGCGCCATGAGGCATTTAACTCTTGGGTTGTGGGTTTTATGGCCATATTTCGACATGCTTTGCTAGACTTATTTAATGTGAGAAAGGTTGATTTTTGAACCCAGCCAGTGTCTCGGTCTGCGATCCACGTGAATGAAATTTTGTGAAATCTGAATAATTCCTAACCTGCTATATGGCTTAAAGAAGAGTGTTACTTGAGATCTTTCTAAAAGATTTCCCCATAGCTCACCATAGGATGCCATCGCTGAGCTCTATAGATTGTATGTATGCTACGCTTGCCTGCGACAAAGGCAGTGCGGAGAGAAAGTATGGAGGCGTGTTGTGCGGCTATAGCCCTCCAAAGCTCGAACAAAACTCCAAGCTGCTCCAACATCCTTAAGCAGCCTCCAGCGAGGGCACGAGCTACAACCGCGGCCGCGAAGGGAAAGTATCTGAAGCGAAATCCATGGCACGCTATTCAGGGCCTAATACTATAAATGCGCAAAGGAAATCAAAATTTTTAAAGTGAAATGCAGTGGAAAGTTTTAGGGTTTTTATGCGACATACACTAAAACTTTATAATAAGGATAAATGAAACACCGGTTTATGTAGTATTCGAGGTGAACTGGGACCTCTTGCACCTAAGCAAGAATCATACCACTACTAGACCAAATACCCTAACATCCTTTATTATAAAGACTTGGGTATATAGGTGCATAAAACCCTAAAACTTTTAAACGGCAATTTGATGAAATCAATGGAAGAGATGGCGCCGTAAGATTCTAGAGTTTTTGGCTAGGGTTAGCGAGGCACCTTCGAGCGCTAGAGGCGGCTAGAAACCACGGCTATATGCGGCCTTAGAAGAAAGCAAGCAGAACCCATCTCGGCGGTTAGAAGAAAGCGGAATCATGGCTATTACGTGAAGCGTGAGCAGCTAATGCGCAAAATCATGGATTTTGCAAAATCCTTGGGGCTTTACTTTCTTATTCCGGCCAGCTTCTTTGTCCAGCTTATCCGCGAGGTGAATGGGTTTTCACATGTCCCGAATACAAGCGAGTTCTTACACATATTGAATGGGTTTGATCTAAAATCCGAAGATAGGTTTCACACATGTTTTCACCTTGGTCGAATCCTTCCCGAGTCCTAAACCTTAGGTCAAATCCACACGAGGTTTTGAATCCTTGGAGGTCAAATCCATGTTGAATCGAGTTTACTCAAGTGAATCCATTTTGTGCGAGGTCGAATCCGAGAATTTGAATCACGAGGGTGCTTTAAGGCACGGTTTGATGAACGATGCAGATTATTGCGTCAGACCTAACTCTATCCGTCGGAGTTGATGGCTTCTTCTCTTACACTCTTGATGCAGCAGTAGCAGTTTAGTAGAGAATGGAAGTCAGCCAAGCTCTTGGCTATGGCGTTATCTAGCTTCTTGGGAATCAGATATTATAGCACTTAGTAGGTAAGACATTCCATTAGGCATTTTTACTTGGCCAGAGACACTCATCTACAAACCCATCTGCTTGGTAGAAGTTACTGGTATGTTTTCTTCGAGTTGAGGCAATACAATCCTCAAATGGCAAAGGACTCTCCCCAGGCCCAAGGCTTCAGCAAACAGAGCTACAATGAACTGCCATGTACAAAGATTAGTTTTGTTGATGGATCTGCATATGATTTTACTGAAAAAACTCCTTCATGGTGAACTCATTGTTTATGGTTCAGAAGCATATGATATTGACAACGAAGCTATGCAGGTACATAGCAGAGCATAGAGGCAATTATGAACCTTGCTTCTGAGGGATGTATTTAAGAAAAATAATTACTTGAGAAGCCCATTTTGTTAGAGGAAGCATATAGAGGAAATGTCACCGAGATGGGAAGCGTTCTAAAGCATGCATCATTTTGCCATAGGTACATTCCTATAATATACGTATGGCATTCATCAAACCAAAAGATGATTAGAGAGCTTTATTAAGCTGTAGCAAATGCATGCATGTTTTTGAGGTTTGATCTAAATCCCTTTTAGAAACTCTTGATAGATCCATCTTTGAAAGAAGCGATCCTTGAGTTGTCTCTAAGATGAGAGGAACAGAAAGGGATAAATCTCAAGAACTCAGTAAAAAGGTCGAGGAGCTTCACAATACAATGATGCACAATGCACATTAGTTTGACATGCATCAATTGTTAGAGAAATTTCAAAAGAAGTTGGATATACTTGGCGATCCACAGGTTCTTCAAGCTTCTTCTACGTATTATTTCTGGCCTGAACTTTGACATTTTGGCAGTATCTCTCCTTCTGCGCAGGTGCAAGAGGGTGTGGTTAGGACAAGCAACATGGTAAGTTTGTTGTTGTGGCATTTCTAATGAATTTGATTTCTTGCTGGAAGCTTGAAAAGACTGCAGAATAGAACTACAGGCATGGTAATTCTCATTTTGCTTCCTGCTTGATAAGCCATAACAGATTCAAGCTCATCCTTAGGCATGAGCAATTTTCCAGCTACACCTAGCGACATATAACTAAAGTGTATTTTAATACTTACCATTTTTTTTACCAATTGTTGCTGCATTTTTAGCATGTGTTTTAAGTTTCTGTTTCTAAGCAAAGGTTCTAATATTATTAGAGAACATTCAAATGTAGATCCCTACTCTTCTTACTTCTAGAGTAAGTTGTATCCATGGAGGCCATGTCTGAATTAATGCATTTACAAGATATGGATATTAAAGTTTCTAAGAACTTAAATGACTATTTTAACAACTTTATAAAAAGCGTATGTGTTAATGATAATAGATTGTGATAAAGGTTTGGAGTTCGCTACGAGGTTTACATTGAACTTTCCCACAAGGTGCACCAACACACCAGACTACATCTTTTCTCAACTCTATCGCAAACGGCAATGGTTTTGCTCTTATCTAATTTAAAGTTTCTTCATTGGGCAATTTGGATTCAAGCTTTTAAGTCATAAGTCTATTGTGCGCTAATAGCCATGCAAAAGAACAAAGAGAATCTTGGATGAACATATATTGGCCATAGGCATCTTATAGACATGGGAAGCTATAGGCAAATAATGAGGGTGTTTTGAAAACCTTATCCACTCTCAAAATATCTAGAGGTGCATCTCGATAAAACTATCTCATTATTATACTATTCTATGTATGTTCTTCTCAAAACACCCTTAAACTAATACAAAATTCCAATAATGTTATTTCACTAAGGCCATTTCCATTAGCAGTTCTTCTACACCTTCTATAATGCAACTTTAGTATAGGAAATGTTACATAAAGAATGCTTATCATGTAGTAGCATTTCAACCTATGTGTCGAACTATGTAAAAAACATTCCGCGTAGCTCCCAAAAGAATAAACATACAAGCGAATTTTCTGCCGCTTTTTCCAGCAGCATTGTGAGTATAGCCGAGAAACTATGAGTGACAAAAATTGACTACATTATTTGTTCTAATGTAAGGCAATTATTGAACTAATAATTGCCTTATAGCCCGACAGCATTTGAGCACCATTATAGTCTTATATTATAAATGTTATTGTGTAAGGAGTGTTGGACCCAGCCTAATTTGGGCCAATTTGAGGATCCATGGAGCATTACGGCCAAGATTCTTCTCTTCTCATCCTTTTTTTTAAATTGTAATGTTGAGTAATGGACCCACGCATACTAGATCGAGCCTTGGCCCGGACATTGGCTATTGATCGGACTGACCGCGATCAATCCCTAAAAGAAAAGGCGAAGCTCGGTGAAGTGACTATCACGGCGTTTGTTTTGGTTTTCTAATCTTAGTGATACATTTGTAGCTGCTTGCAAAGGGAAGGAAGGCAGACCCTCGGCGATTTTTCGCGGACACATTTTTGCTTAATGGCTGTAGATTTTGAGGTACGCCGCAGGGGGCGACAAGATCGATAAAAATTATGGGCAAAGGGAGGATATAGGATGAAAGTGAAATTAGTTTTGCCCGTGGCTTTCGAGATAAGGCATTCATCCGGCGAGGAGCTATTTGTGGATCCATATTTCAGGGTAGTGGCCATTTAGCTTGCTTGCATCTGTGCTACGAGCAAAGGAATTTTAAATTAAGATAATATTGCGAGTAAGATATAGACCAAGAAGATTCAATTTCATGTACTTTGACTTTCATCAATTTCATGTTGCGAGAAATGTAGATCCCACATCTTTACCGGATTAAGTTTTGCGAGGAGAGTTGAGTTCCTTTTCTTCAGCATGTATTCCTCATTCACTTCTTATCTGCGGACGCCAGCTATTCGGAGGGTGAATAACGTTATCTCACGGATCCAATGGCTGCATGCGGTCAGTGTATAGTCTGTGGATTCTCCACAGAAGAGTCCTTTTACTCCATGCGGAGAAAACTTCCAAACCGGGGAGGGAAGAAGGAAGCGGGGAACATCCAGCAAGTGTATTCAGCGGCTTATAAGGTTTCATCTCTGCTGACAAAATGAAGGTAGCAAAATGGTGATACTTTTACGCATAGAGATGTGTGCTACCTTGAAGCATGAGTTCAACTTTTTTGAATTGCTAGGAATTTAAGTCTTTGGATTTAGTTCAGGGGTAAATTTGCTCTAGAATTAGATCATCTTTGTTAACTTTTGCCCAATGGCAAGCATTTTAGTTGAGAATTATAAACTCCTCTGCTTGCCTCCAAATTTAGAAGATGAAACCACGGGGGTTATTAATGAGCAGAAATAGAGATATTAATGGCAAGGGTCTTGTACTTAGCGAGCTATGATCGAGTTCTAAAGAAGTAACATGGAAACGGTAGATAGCGGACCGTAAGAACTTACTTGATCCATCTTTGGGTCATAGTGAATATAGGATCGAATGATTTAGTTAGGGGGTAAAATTTGCTCTCATGGAAGCGAGATAGATAGCAATCCATTATAACTACTTGATCCATGCTGGGTGAACACACATTTATCACATCTTTTCTCACAGATTAAATTGCTTCTTTGTTATTTTGCTTGAATAATCATATCATTTTTTCCTTTCATGGGATGTCAGTGCGGATATGGACACTATATGATTTAGTTATCGATATTATACCATATATGTTGATCCTCCTACTTGGAAGCTTTTATGTCTACATATGGGCCCGGCATAGGCATGGCTTATAAGGTTTCAATCTCTATGACAAAAGCGAAGGTAGCAAAATGAAAGGTGATACTTTTACATGGACATGAGGCCTCTGTGAGAAGCATGAGTTTAACTTTTTGAATTGCTAGGGAATTTAGGAGTGTATGGATTTTAGTTAGGGGGTAAATTTTGCTCTAGAATTAGCTGCATCTTTATTAACTTTGCCTTTGCAAGCATTTGATTTGAGAATTATAGACTCCTCTTGCCTCAAATTTAAAATGAAATCACGAGGGGTTATTAATGAGGCTTGAAGTAGAGATATTAGCGCCCGTCTTGCACTTAGCGAGCTATGATCAGTTCAAGAGTAACATGAGGCTGGTAGATAGCGGACCATAAGAACTTCTGATCCCATCAGGCCGCTGGTGAATATAGGATCGAATGATTTAGTGCGGGGGTAAATTTGCTCTCATGGGGAAGCAGAATAGATAGCGATCCGTTATAACTTGCGAGACCATGCTAAATGAACACACATTTATCATCTTTTCTACCGTTAATTGCTTCTTTGTATAATTTATGGAAGACTTAATCTTATTGAAATCTCCATGAATTTCACGCGCCCGAGAAGCAATGTGGACATCTTTTCAATTTATGGTTTTGCCAAAAGCGGGTAGAAAGATCCCATCGTGCCTTGAGGTAAACTCATGGAAATGATTCAGATTAATCTAAAATATAACCAGAGACTAAGTTGTACCATATATCTTTAGAAATTCAAAAAACATTCCATGAATGCGATTACCTAGATTCGGACTTCAAGTTGCTTTTGTTCAAAGCCCGTACTAATGGATATAGAGGACCTCTGAGTTGTGTTGATATATGCCAAGGCAAATGCAGCTTTAACTTAACCTGGTGTCGCGATTGGCAGCACATTCCACGTAGACATAAGCACATCAATCATATCAGTAGCAGAATAACATAGACCATCCTCGGCATGGCCGGTCCTCAAACTGTAGCGAGGATGAGTCTCTATGGAAATGAGAGCAATTGGTAGACATAAATACTCATCATCACGACATAAGCGTGCCTTTGTTGGATGCGCGCACAGGTTGTAAGATCACCTGAACTTAAGAATTCTCCTTTACAAAATAGGAAAAGCGCTTTACTTTTGTTTGAAGGTTCAGGTTTTGCGCCAAAGGGTAATTCATTAACGAAAGGCTACAGGCTGCGGATTACCAAACAAAGCATGTGTTTTGAAAGATTAGCGCGTGTATATTGATTCATAAACATAAACAAGATTATGTTTATGAAGAACATATTAGATTAGAATAAGATTAGAATGGATAACTAGTAATGGTACGAAGCGTTGCTGAGCATAGAGATTAAGGAACACATTGTAAGAAGCGAGAAATATATTCATCTCGGACTCCTTTTCATAAATCAAATAGGAATAGAAACCAAGTCCGGAAGCATTCTTTGAATAATAAGGTTTTGTATATTCAACACCCTTCCCTTTCCGTTGTCTTTTGCTCTATCCCATTTTCCTTATTTCATCATTTATACTTAAGCCCTTTCTTTTCCCTTTTCCCCTTCTCCTTTTTTTTTTTTTTTTTAACTCCTTCTCCCTCCTTCCATTCCCTTCTCTTTTGGCTTTTCTTTTTTCCTTTTCCACTTTTTTAATGGACTTTTCCCTTTCCTTTTCGATCTTTTCCCTTTCTTCCTAATTTTCCGTGCCCTTTTTCCTTTTTTCCTTTCCTCTTCCTTTTTCCTTTCTCTTTTCCCTTTTCCTTTCCTTTTCCCATGCCCTTTTTTTTGTTTTTCTTTTTTTTTTCCATCTTTTTCATGTTGCCCTTTTCTTCCTTTCCCCACCCTCTTCCTCTTTATCCATGTTCTCCGTTTTCCAGTACCTCTCTCCTTTTTTTACCCTTTTTACTTTTCCCTCCTCCCCCACCCCCTCCATCTCCATTTTCATACGGTTTTATCCTTTCTCCTACCCTTTCCCTTTTTTCAGGTACCTTTTCCCATTTTCCCTTCCCCTTCCCTTCTCATTTTTCTTTTTCCCTTTCCATTTTCCCTTGCCTTTTCCATTCCCTTTTTCCACTTTTTTTCGTGTCCCTTTTTCCTCCTCGCCCACCCTCTTCCCTTTTCCCTTACTACTCTTTCCTTATTCCCTTTTTTTCTTTTTTCTTTTTCATTTCCATGCTCATTTTCCTTTCTTTTCCTTTTCTCCTTTGCCTCTTCATTTTTCAAGTGCCCTTTCCTCTTTCCTCTCCCTTTTCCACCAGCGCCCTTTTTTCCCTTCCTTTTCCCCACTGCCCGCTTTTTGCCTCCTTTTTTCCTTTTTTTTCTTGCCTTCCTTTTTTTCATCCCTTCCCTTTTCCATGTGTCCTTTTTTCCCTTCCTTTTCCCCTTCCTTTTTCCATTTCTTTTCCATTTTATTTTTCCGTACATTTTCCATTCCTTTTTTCCTCACCTTTCTCGGTAGCCATACTTTCTCCTTTTCACCCTCTTCCCCTTTTCCCATTTCCATTTCCTATCCTCCTTTCTCCTTTTCCTTTTTCCCCTTTCCCATGCCCTTTTTCCCTTTCTTTTTTTTTTTTCTTTTTCCTCACCTTTTCCTTTTCAAATTTTTTCCATGCCCATACGCCTCTTCCTCTTTTTCCATTTTCCTCTCTTTTCTCGTGCTCTTTTCCCTTCCCTTTTAAGCCTCCTTTTTCGTTTTTCTTTTCCCTTTTTATTTTTCCATATCTTTTTTTTAGATCCTCTACCATTTTTTCTTTCCTTTTCCCTTCCTTTTTTCTCCTTTCCTCACCCTTCACCTTTTCATAGTTGCCCTTTTTCCCTTCCTTTCCTCCCTCCCCTTTTCTTTTTACCTTATTTTTATCCTTTTCCCATACTATTTTTCCCTTTCCCTCACCCTTTTCCTCTTCCTCTTTTTTTTCCCATGTCATTTTCCTTCCTTTTCCCTTTCCCGTTCCCCTTTTCCTGGAGTGCCTTTTATCTTCATTTTCCTTTTGTCCTCCCTTTTCCTTTTCCTCTTCCTCTTAAAGAGATCAAAGCGTGACTAATCACGCGATTGGTGGAATGCGTCGCGATAAATCTCGACCTCCAGAATGCAATCGGATGATCTCAACCATCAATTGGGGTTTCATTCGCGGTATGCTGCGGCTATAACATTATAATATAAGATATTACAACATAAACACATGAACTTTCCTCATTCAAAGTTATAGAACCCAAGAGTCTCGACAAAGGCATGTACATTTAAACATTTAAATTGTAGCCATAAACTTACTGCGATTTTGGTTTGGTATTTGGGAACGGTGGTTAGGACTATGATTTTTGATCTTGCGTGTTGTATAAAAAGAAGGGTATATTTTGGCATGTTTGAGCAGCTTGTTTCCATTTAGTGGTCTAGTTTCCTAATTTTAATGTGTTTTGCAAGTTTATTGTTGGCTACTATTTTTCATGCTAAATTGTGGGGGTAGTTTTGTAGCGACTTCAGCACCGGTGGGCTCCCTGTTCTTCTTGAGGTCGCGGTGGGCGAGAGGAGGCCTTGAGGCATGGTTGAAGCCAAGCGTTAGCATGCTTGGCGTATTTCTGCTTGTTGCCAGCAGGTGGCAAAGTTGATTACGGTAGGCGGCGGGCGATGCGTGTTAAATGGATCCCAATAGAGCTGCTCTTTCACGCAAAGTTGTGGGAAGGTTAGCTTGTGTCGGCAAGGGAGGCCTTGTAAAACCTGCTTTCCTCTGTGGTTCTTCCACGCCACTTGCTTTTGAGGCCTCTGTTTTACTACCCGAGGATTAAGCCTTGAGACATCGTTGAAACCAAGAAACCACAACTGCTTTGTTGCCTTGTTGCTTTGTTCTTGAGCGAGGCGGATCTTAAGGCAAAAGGTCCAGTGAGAAGCGAGGGGAGCAGGGGTAGGAGGCGGGGAGAGTAGGAGGGCTTGTGTATGAAGCGAGGGGCGGGAGAGTGAGCCAAAGCTTCTTGCGGTAAGGATTGGTGAAGATCTGGGCCTCCTGTTGATGGACCTCCTGTTGATGGGCATCCTGTTGATTGCTCTGCCAGTCTGCTTGGTCTGTGTATCCGGGATATGCATGGTCTGCGGACCTTCTCTTCAGTCACCATGAGTTCGATAAATGGCAAGCCAATTTTTTTATGGAGACCTTAGGAAATGGCAAGCCATTTTTTTTTTTCTCAAAAAGATGTTGGCGGTGATGGCATGCGTGCGGGGGATATACTCTGAGATCCACGGCTGGGATTTAACCTCACAAACCTAACCCATAATACTTGGAAAAAACATATTCATTACAGCCAATAGTTGCATTTGCGTTGCATTAAAATAAGAAAAAGCATCTAAGTCGAAGGCCACCAAAGCTTGGATATTGGACCTATTCTTCAAAATGCAATCAAAAGATCTAAGTTTGCATGCAGGAACATGTTGTAACTAGAGATTTATTGATAAGCAAAGCTCAAGGACATCAGAAATAAAAAACAACCCTACCTTCGTAGATGAGACTGGAAGAGTTCCCATTGGAAGCGCAAAGAGCTCCGTTGGCAGGCTGCTGCTGCTTCTTCCTCTATTATCAAGGCTAATAATATAAGGAAAAATAGATAGTGATGAGGTCCTAGAATGACAGTTGGAAGTACCAATGATCCGGCCAAAACCTCAAGCAAAAGAAAGCAAACAAAATAGAAGCAATGGCCCTCAACAAAGCAGAACCTCAACAAAGCAGAACCATTTCCAAGATATTTTGTTCAACCTGTGATAAACAATCGGAGTACTTGTGATAAACAAATTAGCCGCCTGAAGAGCATTTGGAAAATCCCTGAGGCTAAAACTCCTCTTGAAAATTACGCACTTTAGCAGCTTGATGTTGAAATTACGCACTGTAATCCATAGCACAAGGCGTCAGGACAAAATAAGTTCCACAAGCAACCATGACTATGTGTAGCCAGATTAGTAGTGTTGAAAGCACAAATGAAAACTTGGCTGATTCACGAGGAAGCCACAAATAGACAAAACCAAACCCTAAAGCGAGATGATGAAGTGCAGCATAGAAGTAGTTGCCCCACTTACAGCTCGATACCACAAATGATTAGGCAGAAGGCAAAAAGTGGAGCGATTTTTAATGACAAACAGCCAAACAAAAGCGGGCGGCAGATTTACGGCCATAAGAAAGCGAGGGCCTCTGAAGTTAGTCGTGGCGGGAGAAAAAGCGGTAAAACTTAAATATGGCTTGAGCGGGGGAGAAAAAGAGAAATAGGCAGTATGACGACAAAACTACAATAGAGAAAATGCAAAGATCTTGAGGATTAGCCTCCTTTTCATCTCAGATTGCTATTTTCTTGGAATTTTCTAATTTCTAGAGCCATTGATTTATAAAACTGAGGATCTAACAGTGTAGGGGAATGCCACATCAGATTTGGCTGAGGTGGAAGTGCTACGTGGATAGGCTAAAATTGTAAGAAAGGCTGTAGGCTTGGTTAGGCTGGTGTGCTTAAAAAAATATATTAAAAAAATAAAAATAAAAATAAAATATTGCATATAAAATGCGATCATGTTTGAATGCTTCATCAGCATTGTTTATGCATACTCGATCCTACCTGGAATATGAAGGAAGAACATAGGCCGGTAAGACTGGTGTGCTAAAAAAATAAAAATAAAATAATGCATATAAAATGCGTCCATGTTTGAATGCTTCATCAGCATTGTTTATGCATACTCGATCCAACCTGGAGTATGAAATATTATTTATATAGATTTGATGCTATGACAGCGTGGACATCTTTTCAATTTGGTTTTGCCAAAGCGGTTGAGATCCCATACGTGCCTTGAAATTAAACTCGTAAATGATCCTATTATAAAAGTTATTACTACGTAAGTGTTGGACCCGGCCTAATTTAGGCGGTCGGATTTTACCTTCGATTTGTGATTAGAGATCAAGCCCTCGTCCGGGGGTTTTGCGCTCCTCCCAATTCATTTCCAATCCGGCGGGACCAGCGGCTTAAGTCACGAATAGGAACCCAAATATGCCCAAGCTGCTTTGCTTTGTGGCTGACAAAGGCGGCTCAGCCTAATGAATTAGCTTTTACTTTGCTCCATTTTGACCAATTGGAGCTTAGAATTGAGGAGGTGTGGGAAGAATTTTAATCCTATTAATAATGAGCGATGGGGATTAGCACAAAAGCATGCGATTTGTTGAGGCTAAAGCCGCGTGGGTTGAGGTAGAGATGCACAGCCGCGCCAGGGATGTAAGTAGCTATAGAGGAGCTTTTGCTCCCGGTAGCCCACATCATTGAGGAAGGCAGTGCCTATTAGGGAAGTGATGGCCCACAGGTGGCGTTGGCCGCCCGAAGCGATGATAAGCTGAAATTTATTACCCAGAAATGCAATGGTTAGGGTAGGGCTAGATGGGGCAAGTAGTTTTGGCGAGGGTTAAGTATCTGGCTGATTCATGTACTTACTGATTATTAAGCGGACGAGGAAACTCATCACGCACAAATAAGATCCGGCAAGCAAGGCACGGCACTTTTTCCTTCTTTTGTGGGTGATCCATTCTCTTTATTGGATCTCGTAGTTAATATCCCGAGGAATTCTATAGGAATATCTTGTGGCATGAAGCATGAAATAAGTTCCTATTCTTCTATATGAGTTATTTTAGCATAGGAAGATGAGCTTCTTTAGTGTACCCATACGCCGAAATCAACCATATTACGGCTGGGGAAGATAGCGATTTTTTGTTTGCGTCTCAGGCATAGTAAACTCAATGACTTGGCAAATGATTCTTGATGTACATGCTTTCCGTGACATGGTATGCTTGGAAGACACATGGTTTGCAAGAAACAAAGAGGGCCGCGATGACACTCGGCCTGCTTTGCAATATCTTTGTTAGTTTGTAGTTGGCTGAAAGCATGCTAAGAAGTAATAAGTAGCCGGCTTCTTGATCTTTGCTTTAGGTTTTAGGTAATTATTTTTTGTCACGGTAGCCAATATATTATCATCCCGGTGCCATATACATTTCCATTTTGTGTTAATTGTATAAAGTGCTCATTACATATCTACTTGCGAGGAGTTCATGGGACAATTTTCATTAGAAAGTGAGAAGCGAGAAAAAAAGCTTCTGTATTTGTATGGAAAGGTACGTGATGGATTACAAGCAAGCTTATTTTACTTTTCTAAATATCTGATACTTGATTGTCTAATGTCCACTATACTCGTTGCCAAGGTGGTTACTTGGCCGGTTCACAAATCGATGCAATGTAACTTTGTTTTGAATTTAAGCATATATATAGAGTGAGCAACGGCGTTTTGGAAATCTTAATGTTCTCCTAGTAGCTTGGATTGAGTTTGAAAGCTTGATATCTTGAGAGAAAGGAAAGGTAATGCAAGTTTTGCTAATTATCATTATTTGGTTTTATGTAAACATTGACCAGCATTATTATTTCATGACTAGCATTAATTTAGCTTCGGCACTTAGGCATGGGTCGCTAGCACTAGATGGAAAATCATTAGTGATTAGTGTTTTACTTATTCTTCTCTTGTTAGACTCATGTGCGGCTTTTTCTTTGTTGCGGCTTATGATTTAGAGAACCATGCTAGAAACAATGCTCCGAGAAATGTGCAGAGTGCAGAAAAGCCATCATAGAATGTCGCCAAATAGATGGTGGAGATAGCGAAGGTAGCTGGATTGGAAGAGGCGAGATAAGACACAAAAAGGATCATTCCACACTACTTCTATATTGAGTTGCAGTTGATATCCTTTAGAAGCAGTTATGGCGGATAGATTGTAGAACAGATTGCATAGGATATGAGCAGAGATAGCGTGGATATGAGCGAGATTTCATCAAATTATAGCGAGATAGATTGAGCAGTTAGTAGCGGCTTGCATGAAGGCTCCACGTATGATGCAGCCTCGGATGTTCGGTAAGATACGTACATGCATGTGATTTGAAGCATAAGATCACTGCGGTTTGTTTCTTTGATTTAAACTTCTTTGATGCATCACGGTTTCTTTGTAAATATCTTTGGTTTCTTTCTTTTACATCATTGATGTTGCAAAGCGGCAAATATTTAACCGAGGTTTCAGTAATGTTTCTCAAAATTCACATGGTTATTGAATACTTGAAGCATGTTGCGTAGGTTGATTAGTTACTCAAGTTAATTCATACGTGTTATTGGATTGCGTGATGATTCTTCTATTGCCTTTCTTAATCTGGAATATGTTAAATGCTTGCCGAGAACATGCCTTATGTGTTTGTTCTCTCCAAGCAAGCTCTAGGGGCACATGATTTCTTGCTTTCCGGTGGCTGACTAATGAAGGTAGTCAGGTTGAAGACCCAAGTTGGCGAGTTGAAGGTAGAAGGTATGTAATTTATCAATCATTGATGTTGCAAGCGGTGAAATGAATTAATACTCATGTTCTCTTTATTTTCCCTTGCGGACTTCTGCTTAAGTTTGATATAAAATGTGATTTGTTTTGTATAAATGTGATAATCTATTATGTGATTTTGTTAGCATATTCCTTCAATTACGTTTTAAAATTTGCATGTGAATGCATATGAGAATAGCATTAAAAGCATAAGAACAATGTTTAAATCTTCGTTATTTGTTCGTATATTCCTTCAATTACATTTAAAGCTGCATGTGGAGTGCGCGTGTAGTGCAGCCAAAATGCAAGAACAATGTTTAAATCTTAGATTCGCATTATGCTATAGAAAATTGATTGACATAAAGATTTGTTCATCCTGTCAATATGATCCCTCTTTGCCAATTCAACTGACAAATCATAAGTATTATGACACCATATAGTGCATTGGATGTATTAATTTGTACACAATGCATGTCCGCAAGATAAAGACATTTATGTCACAAGATAAACATTTAAAATTAAGAAGTTGCTAGGAGCCAGAGTTCTATGCCGCCAACAATGACGCAATTCAGGTCAATCCTACAAATGCCGGGACACTATAACCACCTTATAGCCGCGATGCTCGCAGCGGCATCATTTTACAATGCAACTTATTATTTCTAGGCCTCCAATATTACGGTTCCAACCAACCTTATTATTTCTCGTCTCAAGCATTTGCGGTTCCAGCTTTGTGCCCGGCATAACTAGTTCAAGATTAATCTAAAATATAACCCGGAGACTAATCGTACCATATATCTTTAGAAATTCAAAGCATTCCATGAATCACGGTGCCTAGATTCGGACCTTCCAAGTTGCTTTTGTTCAAAGCGGCAAGCTTACTAATGGATATAGAGGGGACCTACGGTTGTGCTGATATATGCCGAGGCAAATGCCTTAACTAACTTTGGTGTCTGATGGCGGCTGTTCACATTAGACATAAGCACATCAATCATATCGGTATGAAGAATAACATAGACCATCACCGGCATAACCGATCCTCGGCTAAGCGAGGATGAGTCTATAAATGAAACAATTGGTAGACATAAATACTCATCATCACGACATAAGCGATGCCTTTGTTGGTCATGCTTGAGTTGCAAGATCACACAGAACTTAAAGAATTCTCCTTTGGAAATAGGAAAAGCTGCTACTTTGTTTGAAGGTTCAAGTTTTACGCCAAAGGGTAATTCATTATTAACCAAAGAAAAGCTACCAATTTGCGGATTACCAAACAATGCATGTGTTTGAAAGATTGGTGCATTATGTAATGATTCAGAACAATTTTGTAGCCTATTTTATTGCATAGGTTATCTTGCTTTTTGCAAACAAAGGACTTCAAAAAATGGTTTTGAATCATTTGTCTCTATTATTAATATTTGGATGAAGTTGCGGCGGCAAACTTCTCTCCCAATATTGTTGATCATAAATTTCAAACAAATTGTGGTTATAATTCCTCTAGAACTTCAAATAGACAATGTGATGTTGAATAAGATGTCATGTGTTGTATTAGTTCGACAGGACAAAAGATTCATTCATTCACATGGCATCAAATTCCAAATGTTGAGCATCACAAATTTCCAAAATAGGTTGTAGTTTATAATTCCTCTAGAACTTCAAACAATGTTGAATGATATTTGTATGTTGCATTAACTTGAATTCATTTTACTCGAACCTCACCTAAAATAAATCCCTCTTTGGGAAGCCTTTGATAATAATGATCCATACATTATTTACAGCGACATCCCATGAAACATAAATTGCCAAGCAAAAAAAAAATGTTTTGGGGGTTGGAAGGTAATAACAATTATCAACAAGCACCCAACAACCTAGCACAACAAAAATAATAATAGCCTATAGTGCCACACTTTACATACACACAATATTTACAAAAATAAGAATTTGAGACTGATGCGTAATTTGGATAAACTTTGTGGCCCAAGGCATTTTACCGCTCTCAACTTATGCCCGGCAATGAGCACCCATTAGTATATTATAGATTATTACGAGGAAATAAGAGGTTTGTATTCAAAGCTTTAGGTGAGATGTTAAATGCTTATATCAAATAAATGAAACACCATAGTTCATGGGGTATTCCGAAGGTGAACTGAACCTCTCTTGCACCCTAAGCAAGAATCATACCACTAGACTAAATACCCTAAGACATTTTACGATTATGAAATATAAATTTTTGTGTGGCTTTGCATCCTTTAAAATCCCGACATTGAGTGGATGTAAATGCTTATATCAAACAAGAGAAGGACATAGTTCATGGGGTATTAGAGGTGAACTCGAGACCTCTTGCACCCAAAGCAAGAATCATACCACTAGACCAAAATCCCTAAAAGCATTACTATGAATCTACAATCTCGAGGTTGGCACTTGTTGAGGTAATTGCCCACAATTTACTTGTACACATTTTACTTAAGCTCACAATTAGGCTGATAATTAAACTATCTTCACGTGAGCAATTTGTCTTCTATGAATACTCAATTGCTTTTATTCGCAAAAGATTGAGATATAGTGACAATTTGATCTTAGGATTTTGAATGAGCACTTTCGAATGATATAACTAGAATACATCTCTTTGGTATTTGCTAAATTGCGTAAGGAATTGAAAAATACATCGTCGTAACATTAGGCAACCTAGAGTGTTTTAATTGATCATGTCATTAAATGTTACTTGCAAAGTGACAATATCCTGTGAGAAGAAAAGCATAATGGGATATTAGAGAGGAATTGAACTCGGGACCTCTTGCACCCTAAGCAAAGATCATACCACTAGACCAAATACCACTAACATATATTGCCAAGGTCTATTCACGAAAAAATAAAAGTTGTATATTTGCATCCTTTGACCTTGACATGGTGAGATGTTAAATGCTTTATATCAAATAAATGAAACACCATAGTTCATGGGGAATTGTGCGAGAATTGAACTTCGAGACCTCTTGCAAACTAAGCAAGAATCATACCACTAGACCAAATACCCTAAGACATTTTGAGGCTATTATGAAATATAAATTTTTATTGGCTTTGCATCTCTTTAAAATCGACATTTAGTGGATATTAAATGCTTATATCCAAACAAGAAAGGACATAGTTCATGGAATTTATTCCGAAAAATTGAACTTCGGGACATCTTACCCCAAAGCTTAAGAATCATACCACTAGACCAAATGCCTAAAAGCGTGCTAGCCAAGATCTACAATCTCGGGTTGGCACTTTGTTGGTGAAAATTGCCCACAATTTACTTGTACACATTTTTTACTTAAGCTCACAATTGGTGATAATTAAACTATTTTCGTGAGCAATTTGTCTTAAGGTGAAGCATGCTGGTGTGCCGTCTGAAGTTCTTTTTTAGGGGAGTGCAAAAGTACCTAGAAAAGTGCCGGCAGTCTTGAGACTTACATAAAATGTCTCAATAAGCAATATAAGTTTGAAGTTGATTCATTCATTTTAATCTTTAATAGTATTGTTACCCACTAATACTATAGATTAACATGTTATTGAACAAATCGAAATTTTTGAATTGATTTTAATGGGAAGGAAAAAACAAAAAGTCTTGGTTTTATAAGTGCCAGGTGGTGGTACTTTTGAGGGTTTCAAAGTGGTGCAAGTAGCATGCTTTACCCTTCTATGAATATTCAATTGCTTTGACATTATTTTCACACAAATATTCATAAAGATTGAGATATAGCTTACAGTCTTGGGATTTTGAATGAGCACTTTCAGATATTAACTAGAATACATCTCTTTGGTACGATATTCTTTGGGAAGTGACGAGAATTAGGAATACATCGGAATTAAGTAACATTAGGCAACCTAGAGTGTTTAATTTGATCATGTCATTGAATGTTGCACGCAGTGATATCCTCCACAGCATAATGGGTATTAGAATTGAGCTTCGGGGACCTCTTGCACTTTTAAAGCAGAATCATGCCACTAGGCAAATACCCTAGCATTATATTATAGTCTATTCTGAGAAATAAAGTTGTATTGAAACTACATCCTTGACCCAACCGATGTGGCAGATGTTAAATGCTTATATCAAATAAATAAAACACCATAGTTCCATGGGGTATTCGAGGAATTGATTTCGGGAACCTCTTGCACCTAAGCAAGAATATACCACTAGACTAAATACCTAACATATATTGTAATTATTCTGAGAAATAAAGTTTGCATCGACTTTGCATCCCTTTGACCGCTTCTAACACTTGGTGAGATGTTAAAATGCTTATATCAATAAATGGAAACACCATAGTTCATGGGGTATTAGAGGTGAACTTCGAGACCTCTCTTACCAAGCTAAGCGAGAATCATACCACTGGGCCGAATACCTAGGCGTTTTTTAAGGCTATTATGAAATATAAATTTTTATTGGCTTTACTCCTTTAAAAATCCTTACATTAGTAGTGGATATTAAATGCTTATATCAAACAAAGAGAAGGGACATAGTTCATGGGGGTATTAGAAATTGAATTTCGGGACCTCTTGCACCTAAACAGAAATCATACCACAGACCAAATACCCTAAAGCGTACTATGAATCTACAATCTTAGGTTTAGCATGTTGGTGAAAATTTTACAATTTACTTGTACACATTTTATAGCTCACAATTAGGCTTATAATTTAAACTATTTCTGCATTGAGCAATTTGTCTTACATGAATATTCAATTGCTTTTCACGTTATTTTCTTTTTAAATATTCATAAAGATTGAGATATAAGTGACAACTTGATCTTGGGTTTTTGAATGAGCATGAATGATGTGAGAATGCATCTGCTTTGGCATTATTGCTGGAGTGTGGAATTAGGGCTGTCCAGGCTGGCATTAGGCAGCACAGGTGTTTGAGTGGATCATGTCACATTGTGAATGTTGCCACGAAGTGATAATATCCTCCTGAGAAAGCATAATGGGGTATTCCAGAGAGGTGGAACTGGGACCTCTCTGCACCCTAGCGAATCATACCGACCAAATACCCTAACATATATTATGAGTCTATTAAAGAGAAATAAAGTTGTATTCTTTGCATCCCTTTGACCTTCGGTGATGGCGAGATGTTAAAATGCTTTATATCAAATAAGTTGTATTGGCTTGCATCGCTTTGACCCAGCCGATGTGGCGAGATGTTGAAATGCTTATATCAAATAAATGAAGTACCACATAGTTCATGGGGTATTAAGAGAGAATTGAACTCGGGACCTCTTGCACCTAAGCAAGAATCGCTGCTTAGACCAAATACCTAACATATGTTATGAGTCTATTCACGAGAAATAAAGTTGTATCGGCTTTGCATCGCTGACCCAACCGACGCAGGTGAGATGTTAAATACATATCAAATAAATGAAACACCACATAGTTCATGGGGTAATGCGAGGAATTAGTTCCAGCGAGACCTCTTGCACCACAGCAAGAATCAATACCAGACCAAATACTCTAAGGCGTTTCACGAGGCTATTATGAAATATAATTTTTGTGGCTGCATCGCTAAAAATCGACATTAGTGGATATTAAATGCTTATATCAAACAAGAAAAGGACATAGTTCATGGGGGTATTCCAGAAAATTGAACTTCGAGACCTCTTACCCAGACAGGAGAATCATACCATAGGGCAAATACCCTAAAAGCGTACTAAGAATCTACAATCGGGTTGGCATTTGTTGAGGTGAAAATTGCCCACAATTTACTTGTACACATTTTTTACTTAAGCTCACAGTGGTGATAATTAAACTATTTCACGTGAACAATTTGTCTTAATAATTCCAATTGCTTTTACACCTTTCTTTTTAAATATTCATAAAGATTGAGGATATAGTGACAACGATCTTGGGATTTTGAATATGAGCACTTTCGAATGATATAACTAGAATACATCTCTTTGGCGTGTGCTAGAGTCAAAGGTAGAATACATCCGTCGTAACATTAAAGGCGCCTACAGAGTGTTTAATTCAATCATGTCATTTGAATGTTGCAGTATCCTTCTGAGAAGCAACATAATGTGAGGTATTAGAAGAGGGCCGAACTAGGGACCTCTCTTGCACCAAGCAAGAATGCTCATACTGCTGACCAAATACCTAACATATGTATGAGTCTGTGCGAAATAAGAATTTGGAATTGGCTTTGCATCCTTTGACATTGATGTGGCGAGATGTTAAATGCTTATATCCAAATAAAGTAACCTGCAGTTCATGGGGTGATAGAGGTGAACTGGGACCTCTTGCACCACCCAAGCAGGATCATGCCACTAGACCAAATACCTAACATATGTGTGAGTCTGTGTACGGCTCTAGTTGTATAAACCCATCCCTTTGACCTTCGACATGAGTGAAGAGATGTTAAATGCTTATATCAAATAAATGAAACACCATAGTTCATAGGGTATTAAATTGAACTCAAGACCTCTTGAAAACTAGCTGAAAACCAACAAACCAAATACCTAAGAGCGTTTTAGAGGCTATTATGAAATATAAATTACAGTAGCTACATCCCTTTAAAATCGACATTGGCGTGGATGTGTGCTTATATCAAAAGCGAAGTGACATAGTTCTTGGGGTATTAGGAAATTGAACTTCGGGACCTCTTGCACCCAAAGCAGAATCATACCACTAGACCAAATACCTAAGCGTGCTTTATGAATCTCTGATCTTAGGTTGGCACTTGTTGGTGAAAATTGCCCACAATTTACTTGTACACATTTTACTTAAGCTCACAATTGAAGCTTATAATTAAACTATTTTCACATTGGCTTAATTGTCTTCTATGAATATTCAATTTAGCACTACGTTATTTTCTTTTCAAAATATTCCATAAAGATTGAGATATAGTGACAACAGCAGTCTTGGGATTTTGAATGAGCACTTTCGAATGATATAACTAGAATACATCTCTTTGGTGTTGCTAGAATTGTGAGAATTAGAATACATCCGTCGTAACATTAGGCAACCTAGAGGTGTTTAGTGGATCATGTCATTGAAATGTTGCCTGAGAGTGATATCCTCCTGAGAAAGCATAATGGGGTGACCAGAGGTGGACTGGAACCTCTTGCACCCAAAGCGAGAATCATACCAGCAGACCAAATACCTACATTATATTATGGTCTATTCTGAGAAATAAAGTTGTATTGGCTTTGCATCCTTTGACGATGTGGCGAGATGTTATTATATATCAAATAAGCAAAACACCATAGTTCATGGGGTATTCAGAATAGAACTTCGGGACCTCTTGCACCTAAGCAGGAGTATACCCACTAGACTAAATGCCTAACATGTTATGGGTCTGTCACGAAATAAAGTTGTATCGACTTTGCATCCCTTTGAGTGAGATGTTAAATGTATATCAAATAAATGGAAACACCATAGTTCCTGGCAGGTATTGCAGTGAACTTCGAGACCTCTTGCAAACTAAAGAATCATACCACTGACCAATACCCTAAGAGCGTTTTAAAATTTTGTATGAAATATAAATTTTATTGGCACATCACTTTAAAAATCCTTACATTAGAAGTGGATATTATAATGCTTATATCAAACAAGAAGGGACATAGTTCATGGGGTATTCCAGAAGTGAACTTCGGGACCTCTCTTGCACCCAAACAGAATCATACCACTAGACCAAATACCTAAAGCGTCGCATATGAATCTACAATCTTAGGTTTGCTTGTTGAGCAAGCCTTACAATTTGCTTGTACACATTTTACTTAAGCTCACAATTGGAAGCATAATTAAGCTATTTTTCGTGAGCAATTTGCGTGTATGGAGAATATTCAATTTAGCACTACGTTTATTTTCTTAAATATTCATGAATTGAGATATAGTGATAACTTGATCTTGGGATCGAGATGATATAAACTAGAATACATCATAATACAGTATTGCTGGAGTGGCCAATTAGAATACATCGAGTAAGTAACATTAGGCAGCCTAGAGGTGTTTGGTGAATCATGTCATTGAATGTTTGCAGTGATATCCTCTGAAAGCATAATGGGGTATTCAGGGTGAACTTCGGGACATACTTGCACCCTACTTAAAGAATCAGCCACTAGACCAAATGCAACATATATTATGAGTCTATTCTGAGAAAATAAAGGTTATTGGCTTTGCATCCCTTTGACCCAGCCACGATGTGGCGAGATGTTAAATGCTTATATCTAAATAAATGGAACACCGCGTTCTATGGGGTATTCAGAATTGAACTTCGGGACCTCTCTTACCCTAAGCAGAATCCTTACCATAGACCAAATACCCTAGCATATATTATAGGTCTAATACGAGAAATAAAGTTGTATCGGCTTTGCATCCTTTGACCTTAGGCATGGTTGAGATGTTAAATGCTTATATCAAATAAATGAAACACCATAGTTCATGATTGTTGAGAATTGAACTAGAGACCTCTTACCCTAAGCGAATCATACCGCTAGACCAAATATACTAAGAGCGTTTTAGAGGCTATTGAAATATAAATTTTGATTAACTGCATCACTTTAAAATCGACGTGGTGGATAAATGCTTATATCAAACCGAGAAAAAGGACATAGTTCATGGGGTATTAGAAAGGTGAACTTCGGGACCTCTTGCACCCAAAGCAAGAATCTAATACCATAAACCAAATACCCTAAGCGTGCCTCTGAATCTACAATCTCGGGTTGGCATTTGTTGGTAGAAATTACACAATTTACTTGTACACATTTTTACTTAGCTCACAATTGGTGATAATTAAACTATTTTCATTGGTAATTTGTCTTCTATGAATATTCAATTGCTTTACATTATTTTCTTTTAAATATTCATAAAGATTGAGATATAGTGACAGCTTGATCTTTGGGATTTTGAATGAGCACTTTCGATATAACTAGTATACATCTCTTTGGCATTATTGCTAGAGTCCTGAGAATTAGAATACATCCGTGGTAACATTTAGGCAGCCTAGAGTGTTTAATTCCAATCATGTCATTGAATGTTGCCTGAAGTGATATCCTTCTGAGGGGAAGCATAATGGGGTATTAGAGGTGAACTGGGCCTCTTGCACCCAGCAAAGAATCATACCACTAGACCAAATGCGAACATATGTATGAGTCTGTGCAATGGATTGAATTGGCTTTGCATCCAGCTGACATTACGATGTGGCGAGATGTTAAATGCTATCGATAAATGAAAACTATACAGTTCATGGGGTATTAGAGGAGCCAGACTTCGGACCTCTTGCACCCTAAGCAGGATCATGCACTAGACCGTACCACAACATATTATGGAGTCTATTGCGAGAAATAAAAGTTGTGTCGGCTTTGCATCCTTTGACCTTGGGCGCGTTGAGTGAGATGTTAAATGCTTATATCGAATAAATGAAACACCATAGTTCATGGGGTGTGCGAGAGTGAACTCGAAGACCTCTTGCAAACTAGCGAAACCACTAGACCAAATACCCTAAAAGGCGTTTTAAAGGGCTATTATGAAATATAAATTTTTATTAGCTTTGCATCCCGGCAGAAATCTACGACATTGGTGGATATTAAATGCTTATATCAAGCAAGAAGGGACATAGTTCGCCGGTTATTAGAATTGAACTCGAGACTTTCTTGCACAGCTTAGATCATACTGCTAGACCCAAATACCCTAAAGCGTGCTATGAATCTACAATCTTAGGTTGGCACTTGTTGGTGAAATTGCCCACAATTTACTTGTACACATTTTACTTAAGCTCACAATTGGAAGCATAATTAAAAGCTGACTACGTGAGCAATTTGTGCTACTGCTCAGATATTCGAATGGCACTGCGTTATTTTCTTTTAAATATTCATAAGATTACGGAGATATAGTATTGTAGCTTGATCTTGGGATTTTTGAATGAGCTTTTCGAAGATATTTTCTTAGAATACATCTCTTTAGTGATGTGCTGGAGTGTGAATTAGAATACATCGGAATTAAGTAACATTAGGCAACTAGGCAGGTGTTTTAATTGAATCATGTCATTGAATGTTGCTGAGTGATATCCTCACGAAGAAAGCATATTGGGGTGTTAGAATTGCCCTGAACCTCTTGCACCTAAACAAGAAGAATCATACCAGCAGACCAAATACCTAGCATTATATTATGAGGTCTGTGCAGAAATAAAGTTGTATTATTTGCATCCCTTTGACGCCCGATGTGGCCCGAGGATGTTAAAATCTTGCTCTCGAATAAATGAAGCCTTCATAGTTCGTAGAGATTGTCCAGAATTGAACTTCGGGGACCTCTTGCACAAGCAGAATCATACCACTAGACTAAATACCTAACATATATTATGAGTCTATTCTGAGAAATAAAAGTTGTATCAGCTTTACATCGCTGACCTTCCTAACATGGTGAGACCCAAATACTTATATCAAATAAATGAAACACCACAAAGCCAGGGTGTGCGAGAATTGAACTTCGAGACCTCTTACAAACTAAGCAAGAATCATACCACTAGACCAAATACCTAAGGCGTTTCACGAGGGCTATTGTGAAATATAAATTTTTACATGGCTTTGCTTCCTTTAAAATCCTTACATTAGTAGTGGATATTAGAAATGCTTATATCGCATACAAGAGAAGGACATAGTTCATGGGGTATTGAGAATTAGACTTCGGGACCTCTTTTTAATGAAATCATACCACTAGACCAAATACCTAAAGCGTCTTATGAATCTACAATCGGGTTGGCACTTGTTGGTGAAAATTGCCCATTTTACTTAGCTCACAATTGGGCTTATAATTAAGCGCTATTTTTCACATTGATATAATTTGTCTTCATGAATATTCAATTGCTTTTCACGTTGTACTGTTTTAAATATTCATAAAGATAGAGATATAGTGACAACTTGATCTTGGGATTTTGAATGAGCACTCAATGATATAACTAAGAATACATCTCTTTGGTGCTAGAGTGGCGAATTAGAATACTGTCGAATTCGTAACATTAGGCAACCTAGAGTGTTTAATTTGATCATGTCATTGAATGTTGCGAAGTGATATCCTCCTGAAAGCATAATGGGGGTATTAGAGGTGAACTTCGGGACCTCTTTGCACCCAAAGCAAAGAATCATACCACTAGACCAAATACCCTAACATATATTATGAGTCTATTAGAAATAAAGTTGTGTTAGCTTTGCATCCTTTACGGCCGATGTGGCGAGATGTTAAATGCTTATAACCATCATTCGATTAAATTGATTAGGTTATGTCTTAATTTTAGGGATAATTTTATATTGCACTTTTTGGCTTGTTAAATTCACTTTTTAGTAACTTTGTTTGCCTTAGACTAGAATAGGCGTTAACATATAATCACACAGGAATATAAATTCACACCTTAACTTCAATTACAAAATCATATATCATGAGAACTCAGTTACACAACTTTATTAAAAGTGATTGATACATAATGCTTGTTTATCATTTTTCCACCAACATCCCCAAGGATCGCAGAACCTTATTCCTTACATCACGAGGTATTGTAACTCGCTGTTTTTATAGGAATAGTTTTTGGAGTCCATGAGTCTGATACGGTTTCAATGTGTAGATGTCGGAGATCACTAGGATTTCTCCTCCACCTCTTGTCCAACAATCCCGAATATCTTTTCTTTAGCGGTGACATTACTCAAGTGATGTCTTGGACACCACCATTACCTGTACACCTTATTGAAGTTAACATCACCTTCTTCTTTGCAAATATGCGAGATAGTCCATCCCAACCACAACTGGATGGATCTCTAGATCTGCTTTGGTTTACTACTACAAATTGAAAAGGTGGCACTCCCGCGTCGGTAGAAGGTTCATAACAATCCATGCACAGATATTTTGGCCTATCCTTCTTAGGACCAGCATAGTGTTTATCAGTTGAGGGAGGGAGCATATGCCTTCACAATGCTGGTAATGGTACCATCATCTTCATTCGGCCACCGACTAATTGTTTCCACTTGCTTTTGGGAACCACCCTTCAGCTGTTTGTTAGGATGATACCTCATCAACAAGTTGATCACCTTCTTCCAATAATCTCTGTGATGCCGCGATTAGTCTCTCATCTGAATTAGTTTACCCAATGCTTGATGTAGTCGTGATGCCATCCTTAGTCAACCCAATTGCTTGACTTCTTGATTAGTTTTAGAGCTTTTGGTTGACGGGGAGGTATCATAGGCTTCATTTTGCATCCCTGCGCCAAATTTACGCCCACCTCTCCACGCCTCCTCACGAAGGTCTCATTTTCCATTGCATGATTGGAATCCTTCTCTCACCCAAAAAGTGAATTGAAGGGTCTAGAATGACCTTCCGTAATAGAGAGCATAACCATCCACAAAACTCTTCCAATCGGGCACTTCAATAGCTACCTTGATAGATCTATGGGAGATGGATTTGTACATCCATGAAATATTTTCCAATAACACGGGAAAGTTGGTAGCTGTCTGTGTCTCAATACATGACTATATTTTTCTGACAATGCATCACATCCTCATGAGTATGTCCGGGGTAGGAACCCAAATTGACTCTTTCAAAATACCTGGTGATTAGAGTAGGATAGAAACATCCACCTATTCTTATTTTTGACCGACACAATTGTATCTAGTTGCAGAGACTTTCACGGTGAGATCACCGAAGAGTTTAGCCGCAGTAAACTCCAACATGTTCATTAAGTCCATTCCTCCTAAATCTTGCCTTGGCAAACTTTTCAATACTATTAGGGGTTCCATCAATAATGCACTATCTTTGGCTAAATGGCGGATCTGTGGTGACCATTGTAACCCTTCTCATGGTTCTTAAACACCTCATGATACCTCCCAATGTGAGAAAATGCGGACCATCACTCCACAGCTCTAAGCTGATAGCCGCCAATAGGTGCGAGGCTGCCCATGCGATATTGCCCCAGGTCATTGAAATGCTGCCAAAGGGTATGATCTTCCACGCGCGGCTTGAATGTGCCAAGATTGTGGAAGACAAGTCTTCTGTTGGTCCATTTATCATGTAATATACATAGATAGTTATTAGGTTCCATTGCGGATAAGGTCCTCCACATCCAATAAGTTGATCTACATGATAGTTGATCTGTCATATGGTCCTTCATATGTTCCCTTATCTTTGCCCTTAGACTTGGTTTGCCACAGTCTTATCTAGTGTCTCCTTGACTTAGCACACTCATGCACTTGGCAAAGTTGTTTAAAATTGCTATGGTCACATGCTTGAAATGCTTATTCCATAGCCTACTAAAGCGGAAAATTTTGGGATAGAGAGGCCACTCGAGTTCGACGATGCATTTATTTCCTCTAATATGCTCTTACGGGTACAATGGGATGGCAATCTCTTTTCAACAATAACTCTACCATTCCTTCTTACTCTTGTGTGGCATGTTTTTGCGTACGAAATCACATACATCTTTCAAATATTTCATGCGGCTATGGATTAGGGTAGGCCTTGCGGGGCGGTGTTCCCATGCAGTCATGATTTTACTACCATTTCATGTCTCTTTTGCGGTTATTGCCAGAAGAGGTTGGAATTCCATGTATAACCATCCATGCTTTTTGAACATATCCACTTTCCATTCAATAGAATCTTTTCTTCTTGATCTTTCATCACAGTGCATAGCCAAATATGATTGTACATGAAATTCCTCACCGCTATCACATATGTTCTGATAATAGCTCTTGCTCCACCAACTCCTCTATTGTGGGTATTCTAAGCCCAACAACATTCACCTCCTCTAACCTTCACATCGCGAGCCCGGAGAACAATCATAATCGACTTGCATCTTTTGGTGGGATAATGTTTACGGGGAAATTGGAAATTGTACTCTTGCTAGCATTAATGAAAACATTATTGACAATGGTTCTACATCTATAGGAAGCGTGTGAAAGTTCCCCTCGGTTAGATCTTGTCCCTAGGCCATGCAACAATGGTTGGAACCTCTAGTTGCTTCACACAAGCTAGGCATTCTTGTTTGCACGAACCCTTTTCCTTCAATTGTCATATAATTTTGAGATTGCCACACCTAACTTTGTCCTCGAAATCTTTCATCATTCCTTGCATTGTTAGGATCGCTAGAACAATAATCCCTTCTCCCTCTTTGCCTCTGTTTGCATGCATGCGGATCTTACGGCCTTTTTTTGTTTTTCAATCGACCCTAGTATAAAGTACAATTTCCTTTCTGTGGCATCATCCTTTTCATTTGAGGTCTTTTCCTTTCCTTTGCCATCATCTTTGTCATCTTCATCCTTTTCATTTACGGTCTTTCCTTTCCTTTCCCATCATCTTTGTCATCTTCATTGGTTGAGGTTTTTCTTTGCTTTTGATCACCATCATTGGGGCCTTGAAGTTTAGCATTTTGCATGCCATTGACCTAAAATGAATAAAAACCACAAAGTAAGTTAGCATATCCAAATAACATCTCCCCTAACACATGTTCTTAAATGAGAAAGTTAACAGCAATAATAACCTTAATAACCTATAATGGCAATCTATAATAATAATAAGTTAACTATAATATAGTAACTTCTAATAACCTTTAATGTTGTAACCTTAAAACAACTTTAAGGCTTTAGGTTAACTTACTTTTAAAGGTTAGAGAAGTTGTAAAAGGTTAAACTTCTAGCCTTGTCTAAATATAACCTTAGCCACAAACTTTAAAACTTAAAACTTCTAAATTCAAATTCATAAACCTTAAATCTTAAATCTTATATTAACCTTAAATCTTAAATCATATAAACCTTAATCTTAAATCTTATATAAACCTAAATCTTATATTAGCATGTAGCAAATCTTCAAATTCATTAACCTTAAATCTTATAGCTTATATAACCCTTGCAATAAATGTTGGCGGTTATTATGGCGGTCTGAAATTACTGGCGGTTGACTGACGCGCAGTTCCTGATGCTTTCCGCTTTTCGGCACTGCATACTCATTCCAGACTTCCCGTTTCGGTGCTTTCCAGAACTTCGCTTCGAGCTGCTAAAGCTTTCGATCCTTTCGCTTTTGAACTATGCGCTTCGCTTTGAACTATCACCCAATCGCCCGATCTGCGTGGCTTCAATCTTTGCATCTCACCGATGCAGCCTTCCGATCACGTGGCTTCAATGCTTCTTCAATCGCATGAAGCTGCTCTTTTGACTTCTATATGCTTTCGCTTCCATTTCTATATGCTTTAAACTTCGGCTTTTGGGCTTTTCGACTTCTACAATCCTCATCTGCTTTAGGGTTTTACATTCAAAGGTGTTTTCGGCTCAAAGGTTTAGCCGGCTTTTTTGGTTTTTGGTTTTAGGCTCTTTGACTTTGGTTTTGTGTTAAAAAGCTTCTGGGTCTCCAAATCAGCGCTTTTTTGTGTTAAAGATTTTCTGAAGCTGTAAGGCTCAAATCATCTCGAATCAAATCATCGCTATTGGTTTTCGATCTTTTGGTTTGGCTCGAAATTAGGAGGAAGCTCAATTCTTTACCACGAAAATAGGTTAATCATGTCGATAACTTTACATAAATAGATACGAACACAAATAGGTTATTATCTCTCATTCTTTTAGTTATTTTACAGAAAAGTGTTACTACATGCATCACGGTATATTTACCTGAGTTAATTTAATCAGTTAATCGATTACTTTTACATGAATCGAGAATATCTGCTCTATGATCTTGTTACGTGATCTTGCACTATGATACGCTCTTATTCTATTTCCTGCTCTTCCTCTATCACGTTCTAATTAATGATCTAAAATAATGAAGTTATTCTACGAGCTCTTCCTCTATCACGTTCTAATTAATGATCATAATTAAAGAGTAAATAATGATCATAATTGAAGCAATAATGATCATAGATCATATACACTCCTATGATCTTGCTCTATGATCTATATGATCATAGATCATAGATCGCTTCACTGACTCTTCCCCTCTGCTCTTGCTCTAAATAATGAACTAAAACAATAGACTAATGATGAACTATCTTGGCTTTATATTTTTGAATGCATTACGCATTACGCATTATGCATTTTGTTAGAATATGTTGGAATAATAGAAATGCGGCTTGGCATTATTTTGAATTACGTTTTCCACTAGGTTAATCAAATCGCGCCGGGCTGGCGTTTTGGTTAACTTTCAACCATGCGGCTCTATGCAAATCGGCGGTGTGAGGAAATAGATGCATTGCTAATTACTTTCTCCGTTCTAGTGCCATGGATTTTCCTTATGCATGGACGAGCGGATTTTCAAATGCTGCCCGGCTGGTTCCACTGGTTTCACTGGACGACCATCAACTCTGGACCACAGTACCAAGATATTACTTGAGTGTCTGTTCAAAAGCGTTCAAAGAGAGTTGGAGAATCCATTGAAGCGGCATTATGTCGGGGGAGCCATGGGTACACTTCCATCGCATCTATGGACATATCAGACTCCTCATGCTCTTAGTAAGAATACATGCCAACAAATAAGTACAAGTTGATTTATAGTATGTCGGGGATACGATACAACACTGGTTTGTAGTTCGACATCCTGTGAGAAGATGAGGATCTGTCATATCGAGAGGGTGGTTCAGGTGGGACTAACTGAGTTGAAGGATGAAGTGGAATTTGTCACGACATATTGTAGAGATAGAAAATTATTTTGGCGCATTTGGAGAAGAAATGGCCATTTTGGAATATGAATACAAACTTCAGCGCACGGCGCAATTTGCCTGCACTACGTCATTAGTTTATTTTTATGCAATGTAGAAACATTGAATCTGTGATGCCCTCCCGGTGATATGACTGACCCCAAGAAACGCTACATATTTTCATTAATGTGCTTAATTTCATAGGGTTGATAAAAGCAACTAAAGATATCCTGAAATTCAAGATTCACAACATCTGCGAGATGATATGATATATTCTTTTTTTTGAATATCCAAATATACATACCTTTTGGAGCGTTCTTTTGTATGCACAAATGTGCCCACGCTTTCCTGCTTGTATCGCCCATAGGGATGTCTTCTTGGAAGAGCCTCATCTTCATAATTGCGGTTTGAATAGAAATCTTCGAGAAACTTTGTTCCAGAAGGAACACCATGACACATAGAACTTGGATTGAATCTTGATTTTACCGCGATCTACTTTCGGTAACTTCAAGTTTCTTTGTTAAAAGATGGCATTCTTCAGAGCGATAAAGAACCCGAGAATGCATTAGCAAAATAGAGAGGGCGAAAAATTGAGAACAAAGAATGCATTGAATTCACCCATAGTTATTGAACATCGAATGGGAATTGGCTCGATCAATGGATTGAAAGCTCGATGTCGTCGAATGGAATCGAGCGGATCTTGAAGCTTCCCGATAATTCGATTGTTCTTGAAGCTCACGATCTTGGAATGATCTTTAGGCTCTACGATGGTAGGTGGTAGATTGGGTAGTAGTAGATTGCCACATATCGTTTCTTGAAATTAATAATTAATTGTTATCTTGAAATTGCACTAAAAGAAAAAGCAATTTAAATTTATGCTAATAAATGGCGGGGCAGGCGGTTAATTAAGTATAAATTTAAAAGAGCCTTAATTTAATTCTGATTTATGCATCGACGGCCTAATTATGAAACATATACATATAAGTTTAAGCCAAACCCGATCTCTTACTATCGCGATTCTATGGCGTCTAGAGGATCTGGCCATGTGCGTGACAGGGTAGGCGGCAATAGCCTATCCCAAGCACGAGAGCTGTGAACCGCCGAAAGTTTTGGTGACAAGCGCCTGCGGCCGCGGCCGAGTCCTCAGACGCCATACCCAGGTGCGGATAGTAGGAACTGGGGTTTTGGTTTAAACATATGTATGCACTTCATAATCCTAGGCCCGTCAGATTTACAACCGTAATTCCAAATTCGCGTCCTTTTAAATTTATACCGCCTTGATGCCGCCCGTCCCGCTCATTTTACAATTTAAATTGTGTTTTCTTTTTAGTGCAATTTCAAGACTAACAATTGGTGGTAATTTCGAGCGCATGTGGCAATCTACTACCACCTGGCACCCACTATCAGAGCGCTTAGATCATTCCTAGTATCAGAGCGCCGGTCGATATCAGAGCGGATCACTTCGATCCCGATCGAGCCGCCTTCAATCCATTGGATCGAAGCACGCCTTCAATTCCCATTCGATGTCTGCTGAACTATGGTGAATTCGAATGCTCTTGTTCTCCCAATTTTTTCGTCCTCTATTTTTTACAATGCATTCTCTTCTTTATCAGTGTCAGTGCTATCTTTGCTGTAGCAACAAACTTGACGCCGGTAGTTGTGTAAATCGGGTGATCCAAGTTCTATATTACTAGCGTTCCTCTTGGAACAAGTTTCTGTAAGATTTCTATTACAAGCAATTATGAGATGAACACCGAAGACATCAGTGGCGATACAGTTGGCAGTAGGCACATTTGTAGCATGGCCAAAGAACGTCTGAAAAGGTATGTATATTTGGATATTCAAAAAGATATATCATCTGCGTGATGTTGTGAACTTTGAATTCTGTGATGGTCTTTAGCCAGTCATCAACTACGAAATTACACATTAATGAAAATATGTAGTTTCTTGGGGTTGGTCACTCGGAGAACATCACGAGGATTAATCATTACATATAAAAAAAATAAACTAATGACGAGAAAAGTATAGTGCAAAATTGGCGGTTGTATTCATATTCAAAAAATGTACATTTCTTCTTCTCGAAAATGCGGCGGAATCTCGCCTCCTGTCGCCATCACTGCAGTCTCTGCGTGTCGGCTAAACTTTGATGACCGTCACGATGCAAATCAATCGCTGTATATTTGTTGGCATGTGGCATGAATACGACATATCATATGATAGATGATGACACCCATGGCTTACGGCGATAACTGGCGTTTGCGAAACAATATCCTGCGGTGATCGTATCATTGTTTGACCCGTCTAAGAAAATCCGTAACGGCCAACGCGAATCTGTTCTTTGGCGCGTATAAACGTATGTGAAATGCCAAGCGTTAACCTGAGTGAAGAAAAACGGCTTAAAGCTGGCGCCATTATTCCATATTATTCACAACCTGTCGAAATAGAATATTCAAGAAGTATTGGATTCATTGTTTAGTTCTGTTAAGCGATGAAATAGTGAATCTATGATCTGTGATCATATAGATCATGGCATAGGCGAATATGTCCGGTATGATCGTGTGCCGGTGATCGTGGCGGTGAAGGAAAGAGCTCGTAACTTCGTGGATAGTGAAATAAGGCGAATCATGGTAGATCGCGAACTCATAGGCGAGATAACAAAATGTGATGTGATAAATAATGTGTGATGCATGCTCGCTATGAAGATACCTAACGAAATGAACATATTATTAAAGTGAACACAGTAAAAACAACTGCTGTTGTTCGAATATTGAAACTAAACATCTTGCTGAAGTTGAAACCGCTAAACAAAGTGCTGCTCAAAAACTAAAAACAAACCAACTGTCGCGAATGATGTAAACCAACACTCTCATCATAAAGCACTGATAACAGTAACGGTATACAAATAGCACTCAAATGGCAATAACAACAAATGTTCGCCATCAGCAACGAAAATAAACAACTTGGTAATGGCAAATAACCTTGCTGCATTATGCTGTAAAATTCCTCTTAAAATTAATTGAAATTAGAACAGGTATTTATAAGTGGAATTCGCAAGTAGGTAAAATTTATATTTAGTACTATTTAATGAAAGTTGGTTTTAACCTTGTAAGACACTTGCAACAAAGGTTATTAAGTTACTATATAGGTTAACTTATTGATATGGGTGAAGTTACATTATGGTGACCAGGATGACAGCAAAGAGCTATGTTGAAGATGATTATATATGCATTTTGGTCAATGACACCATGTAAACTAAGCATAGTCATGTAACAATGATGAAAAGGCAATGAATGAATGACGATGACTTGAGAAAAACCTCAAATAAGTCTGCGAAGCGTGAAAGGTAGTACGGCGCGAGCCGACGATCGCGACCAGAAGGGCTGGTGAAATGACATCTCAAATTATATGACAGTGAAGGAAAAGGAGTCGGGCGCAAACTGTCTTAACATTATTAACGAGTTCCAACAATGCGCTGACTGGGCGAACTGCATTTCTCAGATATTATTCGATGTTTACGCAGGTGAAGCGTATCCCATGCGAAATAAATTGCAATGATGAGTGTGGGCCCGAGCTAACTGATAATCGTCCGGCA
>JAJEKV010000010.1:20301984-20382976 GCA_021234155.1 Isoetes taiwanensis | reverse complement strand
TACGTGGCACGCGTTCCGGTTTACGTATTGCTCATTTTGCAAAGATCTCCATCTTTTTAGCTCGTTTGATTAGGGCAATTGTTTTCAAAATCCTTGCGTAGGAAATCTAACCATTCCATAGATAGTGCAAGGGGTCTGTCGAATTTCCTTCAAAGCGATATCCTACTGGCTGTGTGAGATGCGTCATGCTTAATTCATCCCACACCGAAAGTGTTGCTTTCTTATTATCCTTTGTTTGCTGGAAGTAGCGCATAAGTGGAATGTTGCTTGAGTGTAAGTTTAGCGAGACTTGAATGCTTGGGGGTGGCGAATTTGGGCTCCCACTTGAGGTAAAAAAGGTAAGCTATGCTGTCCATGCAACGCAACAGAGGTCTCTTCCACTCTTAGCATGCTTCAGCCAAGTGTTGTATTGTGTATTGTTATTGAAGAGCCCCGAGCGTTTTCAGGACCCAGGACCATCCACATTTATGCGAATGGGATGGTTGGACTCCTTCAATTACCCAAGAAGAAGCGGCATCGGCTATTTCCTTTTGATGCGGAATTAATTTTTTACATATAAAGCTCATCACCTTTAGCTTTTTTCAAGGCTACATGAATGTTTGATTGAAAGCGATGCATCATGGCTGTCATTCTTCTTGAAGTTTATGGAAGTTGAATTGGTAGCGGTTGTCCCACACGCAGGAGAAGATTTCATTAATGGATAACAATCTTTTGCATGCATCTTCTTCGGCGTAATGGCGGGCATAATCTTAAAGCGAACTTTCCCACCCGGGTTCAATGGATGCGAGGAGGACCATATATATGCAAATATGAAGAGCGTTTGTCGCCATTTGGCGGGGCATCGGCTTTCTTTACGTAGTAGAAGCGTTGCCCATTCGCATCATCGCCCTGGCAACCCAAGTTCCTTTCTTTGTTTCATGTGAAATGTATTGCATTGCTCCATTGACTTTTCATGTCCCTCGAAGCTAATGATACCTTTTCTATGTAGCGACAATAAAGAAAGCATAATATCTGGATTCCATGTCTTTGGTGACATTTTACATTCTTGAAATTAATTTGTATTTGCCTTCCCTTATCTTCGGATGCAGCGGCTTTATAAAATATAATGATGCTTGAGTTTACGGATATATATATTGTCGGGCCCGGCGACATCAACTTTATTTAACTCAAATAGCGATTGAGCATGGTATGCTTTGTTGCTGACCGCCGTTCAAAGCAATTGGATTTCTTGACCTTGCTCATAATATCGATTTGCTTGTTGAGCCAAATAGACCCGACAATCTGCTCATATTTATGACAATAATTTGGCCAGTAATAAAATATAGTGTGGGTTCCAAATTAACGACACGCATTTTTACAGGTATGGGATGTGTCATGCATTTGTAACCAAATGTTCTCCACATTATACGGTCGCGAGGGTGTATCTTGTATGTCGAGAAAACTCTTGTATCTCGTCCCAATTATATGTGGCTTGATCTGTTTTATTATGCGGATGTCTTGTTAGCACTTAATACTTGCTTTCGATCTGGCCTTTATGGATATACTTAAAAATATACTTTTATACTTGCAATCTTTGAAACACTGCTCCACACATTTATATAGCCCTATGCTTTAAGAGATAGGCATTGTATGGAACAATACATCTTGTTGTCTGGCATTCTATTCCCTTGCTTATATTGGTGTTATCCATTCTCTTTAATTGAGGTGCTTTCAGCAGCCTTTAGAACACTCCATTGTTCGGAGTCTTTTCATTAGGTTTCATGCAGGTGAGGAGGTGCATGGTCCATACACCATGCATTTTTTACAATTTCGCTGATTCGAGGTCTTCCAATGGATGCGGTATATAAATAGAAAAACATCCACCGGACTTGCCCCACATTACCATATCAACCACGAAATAACTACGATGTACATACGGTATTTTCGGCACTTCGTGATCTGTCAATGTCGCTATCCCATTATTTTATACGCTTGTTCCATTATTAATAGCAGCATGGCGGTCTGTTGGGCCAGCTTTGATATTCAATTGTATATGAATAGGCCTTAACTTTCAAAATATCTCTCTCCAGGTATCATAGAGGTTTCCATTAGTTTAGGTGTGGTACACGTGCAACCCTCGGGTCTATCCTCTGGCGATTGGCCTACTTCAAGTTATCTGTGATTTACGGCCAATTTACATGTTACCGTGCCATGTAGCGATAGATGCGGCTTCCCAAATCTTCTTACCAATGCCATGGATCTTGATAGTTTTGTTGCGCGTAGCGCGTGCACCAGCGGCGATGGCAAGATAACCAATCGTCGAATGCCAATCGCAATTAGCCACCTTCATGGTTCATAATCAATCAAGCCCTCATACATCTACAAACAGGAAGCTCTTTTGATTGGCCGATAAAAATTTAAGGTGTTGGCCTCTATTCTTTAGCGTCGCATCAACTATGGTGTTGCGTCGACTGCTGCGCTCAACCTTGAGGGGATTGAACTCAAATTTGGGGTGCTATCGGGTTTTGTATTCCTTACGTGCTTAGTCTATACAAAATAGTATTGCAACATGGACACATTTTGTCTCATAGGCTCGGCGAAGCAATTGCTTGGTTTTACCTCATATTCATTTGCCACCCTGCAGACGGTATTAGCAATGGATAAGTAAAGCTTTTACGATCCTGTATCGTTCGGTAATGGCAATATTTTTTGAGGCCGCCCGCCTTTTTGATGGATGCATCCCACTGTTAAGGTGGCTCTCCATCTGGATTTACAAATATCCACGGCAACCTCATTGGCAGAATCTTGGTTGCTTATCTTCGCGGGGTAGTCACGCCTGTCATCAGCAGTACATTCAACTTTACGCCCGGTGTTCATTAAACGCCCGTGCATCTTCACCTCTGCGCCGTGCATCATATCGCGAGGAACTGATGCAAATGGATTCACGCTCCTTTATTTTAGTCAAAGGCGCCTCATGGGTCTATATCACGTGCGCATTGTGCACATTTTATGGCGCTCTAACCGGTTTGCATATTCCATGTCTAGGAGATGTATAATTTAGCATATCGGTGACACATTGTATCATCGGATGGCGGGCCGGATCTATGATAGACTTGGCCATGGATCTTAAACAACCGCGGGCTGGTCTATTCTTTGTATGCTTTCCAGAATGATACAAATCCAATGCATTATTGTAAATTACGATATGTGATTTGAATTCCTTACTTTTTGAATTTGATCTCCAATTAATAGAGTGGTATATTCAACCTTGGCCCGAGGAGGCATTGGCGTCAAGGAGAGAGGCCTTTGCCATTAAAGCAACGCCGTATCATCATGCTTAAATAGTAGTGCATGACAATACTCGCATTCGACCGTGGTTCTCCCGCGGTGATGAGGCTCAGCGTGCTTTGAGATAGTGGTCAGAGCTATTACGTAAGTTGAAGGACTATCACCGATTTATCGTCTTAGTTGAGCCTCTACGGTAGCCTCTCCAATGTGTTCCTCCTGTCTCCCTTGGCGGGCGAGGGAGCCTACTTGCAGCCCTCCTCCACATGGTGGGCCAGCACGGCGTTACACTCGGCATCAGATCTTTCTCTCCACTATTTGGACGGGCACGCCCATGGCCACTTCTTTTTGCATGATCAATACGGCGCCTAAGCGACGCGGCTCTTTGCATCCGTTCCCTCTGCTCTTTGGGCACCTAAAGCACGCTCATGGCCGCCTAATACATGATAAGCCAACTGGCCGTACGCTCGCGCTCCCAGTTTCCCTTTCTTTGGGCAGGAGTGCGCTCATGGCCACTTCATACCTTGATAAGCCAGCTGGCCGTACGCTCATCAGTTTCCCTCTCTTTGGGCGGAGTACGCTCATGGCCGCCTAATACCTTGATGAGCCAACTGGCGTGCAGCTCGCATCCGTTCTTTTCTGTGGGCAGCAGAGTGCGCTCATGGCCGCCTGATTACGCCCGATGAGGCCAACTTTGTGACGCTCCCTTGTCGTTTCTCCTCTGTGGGCGGAGTGCAGCTCATGGCCACTTGTTACTTGCTTGATGGAGCACAGCGACTGCGCTCTCCTCTACTTCTCCTCTTTATTTGTGCTCTTACATTTCTCACTGATATTGACTCTATCGGCCTTGCTTGTCGCTCCTCTGGTGTCTGTTGCAAGTAGCCGCTGTTGTTTTCTTGTTTGGTATCTTTCCCTATCTTCGGCGTAAAGCTGCTCCTCACGGTGTCTCCTCTCTTTGTCTGCTTGGCGGCATTGTTTCTCTTTCTTTTCTCGATTAAAAACAATTTATTACTGGAAACAATATATATAGAAACGGTTAGAATAATGACTCTGGAATATGTAGGATGGAAGTCACACTGTCTAACATTCTAGAATAATTTATTTTGAGTGTTTGCAAAGTTCCTAAAACTTTACATTTTTTAGTGAGGTGCTTGCCGCCCAGGCATCACAGGGTTGTTCTAGAACATTCCGTTTTTAGAATATTCTATTTTTGTGAATGTTCATAAAGTTCTACAAAAGAGCTTTACATTTTTAGGTAGGGTGCCTTTTCAGAGCATTTGAAACGATGCAGGACGTGCATTTATGAGTTCTTGTGAACTTTAGAGCTTTCTTTCTATTTTAGGCTTGGTATTTTCTATTCTTAGAGATTGCTTCTTGTAGCGAGCATGTAAAACACTCGAGAACATTCTATTTTGAACATTTGTAAAAGTTTCAAAAACTTCCCTAATTTCAAACATGCTAGAAAGATTCTCACGGCATTCGAGGCATTTTTAAAGATTATAGGAACATTCCGGCTATCTAGAACATCTTTAGGGCGTCCTTGGATTGTTTGCAAGAGTTCACAAAAGACTTTTCTATTTTTCGGACATTCTAGAGATTCGGGACATTCCATCAAAGAAAACTTTCTATTTTTGGGCATGAGGGGCACATTGAGGTTCTACAATATGCTCTTCTGAGAGAAGTTTCCATTTTAGGACATGCTACCTATGTACCATTAAAACATTGTAAAATATTATAAAATGCTTATTAGAACTACATCCTAAAGCTTTGTTTATGGACATTGTAGGCATTATTTTGCCTTCTTCACAAATTCTTTATTTTTAGATTCACCATTAATAAAGGGTTTCTATGCTATATCTGAAACTTTCTATTTTGGACATTGTAGAGCATTCTATTATGTCCATTACAATGTTTATATTTAGATTGATAAGCTAAAGTTTCTATTCTTGATGATGCAGCGCGATCTAGATACAAGCTGGCGTATTCTGTATGTCCTAAAACTTTCTATTTTTGAGGGTCATTTGCAAAGTATTCTATTTGGCTAACATTGATCCATGGAAAGTTTCCTTAACTTCTATCTTGTTCTTTTGTAGATTTTTCTATTTCTGGTTGCTGCGATGTCTACATTGCATTCTAGAATCACTGACATGTTCTACTTCTTCCTTTGTAAATCTTAGAAGCTACTATTTTCATACTCCTGAAACATTCTAGGGTTTTCTAACTATTTACAAAATTCTACTTGATTTAGAAAAGTTAATATTTGTAGGTTGAGATATATCTAGATTATTTAAAAATTTTGGAAAAAGTTTTCTATTTTTAAATTGAAGTGCTTACCTTTGATTTTCTAGAAGCTTCAACACCCAGATGCTAAACTTAAATGTCCATCTTCAAACTCATTATGCCTTTATATAGTGGAAAAGAGGTTCTTTTCGGCGCTGAATGCATGTGGGATATTCTACAAACCCTAAATCCATGCTCCTTTATATACTAAAAAGGCGGCTCTTTTTGCAGAATGCATGTGGGTATACATGCAACATTTTCAAATTGATTAGGCCTCACTTCCCTTAACTACTTGGACATAATTTTTTTAGTTACTTAATGATTGGTTTAGTGGTAGGATGGTGGGCTTGTCTGGCAATGGCGAGTTGAATCCACAATAAACATATACTTAGCGTTTTAAAGGGCTTAGAAGCGATTCTCTGCAACTCTCTTCTCTCTCTCCTCTCTTTCTCTCTCTTCTCTTCTCCTTAGGTCTTTATTTCCCCCTCTCTCTCTCTCTCTCTCTGCCCCCTCTTGCCTCTCTCTTCTCTCATATCTCTGCTCTCCTCTCTCTCTCCTCCTCTTCTCTCTCTTTGTCTCTCTCTCTCTTGTCTTCTCTATCCTCTCCTTCTATCTCCCTTCTCTCTCCTCTCTCTTCCTCTCTCTCTCTCTCCTTTTTTCCTTCTCTCTCATCATCTCTCACTCTCTGTTCTCCCCTCTCCTCTCTCTCTCTCTCTCTCTCTCTCTCTCTCTCTCTCTCTCTCTCTCTCTCTCTCTCTCTCTCTCTCTCTTCTCTCTGCTCTCCTCTCTCCCATCTCTCCCCCTCTGTCTTTCTCTCTCCTCTCTCTAGCCTTTATTCTAGAACATTCTAGAGTTCCTGAGATTGCGTGTCTTTAAATCTTGCACATGCCCACAACTGGCTTGTGTTGGAAATCATCATATTGTTTGGGAACCCCAATGTGGCCTAGTGGTTGAGGGTCGGGGGGCGGGTGCCCATGACTGGGCTCAGAATCCAAACCAAAAAGCTTTCACACCAAGGCTTTTTAATTAATGAAAATTTCCATTGCCCGGCCTTAGTAAGCATGGACTCTCTATTCTTTAGAAAAGGCTGGTTGAGTCTAGTGGTAAGGGTGGGGTTTGAGGGCAATGTCGAGTTCAAGTCCATAGTAAACCAAAAAATTTGTCCACCAAACTTGTAGGAGCTTTGGGAGGCCAAGGTACATGGGCGGCCCAGGATCCAAGCCACGTGGTAGCATCCTCAGCCCGTGATGGGGTGTGAAATGCTACTTACTCACTCACTCACTGCTCACACCTGAGCCGGGCCTTCTTCTTTATTATAATAGAAGATGGAGTGCAAAGGGCGGCGTGAACCTTTTCTTCCCCATCATTCCTGTTTTCGGCCCTCAGGAGTTCCTGCATACTCGGTTTGGAGCCCACCCATCGACCTTACTACATTTGCATCCTTCCTCCATTCGACCCCTCCCGAGGTCCTGCGCTTCGTTTGAACATGCTTGGGATTATTCCTCGGCTCGGCCTGCGACCTTATTTGAGCCATATTTCGGTTTGGAATCACCCATGTAGTCTACATAAGAGACTTAGTCACATCTACCACAAATTCAAAGTATCATTCCTACTATCAACTCCCAAAGTCCTCAAATATCATTCCTCGGCGAGGGTGGCCAGGACTCAGGGGCTTACGCCTCGATTAGGCCATCATATCATATATTGGGGAGCTTATTCATACCTACTACTACTTTAGTATTACCTATTGAGAACAGGTACATCTACTATGAATTTTAAAGTACAACCCTATATGTTCAAAAGAAGCTTTCCACTGTTACCCAACATCATTGAACAACCACCAAGGCTTACTCATGCCTATTACTAATTCCAAAGTATCATCTATGCATGAGGTTTACTCACACATATTACTATTTCTAAAGTACTATCCATAAGAACCTACTTATACCTACTACTGCTTTCAAGTGACACCTATTGGGAGCTTAGGCCATCTACTATGAATTTTTAAAGTACAACCCCTATATGTTGAAGCTTTCCGCATTGCACTTAACATCAGGTGAACAACCACCCATGAGGAGCTTACTCATGCCTATTACTAATTCCAAGTATCACCTATGCATGAGGTTTTATCCACTTTCAAGTATTACCTATTTAGGACTTAGTACATCTACTATGAATTTTAAAGTACAACCCCTATATGTTCGAAGCTTTCCACCATTTACTTAACATCCATTGAACAACCACCGTAGGGCTTATATACAACAATGAATTCAGTATCACCTATGCATGAGTTTTATCCATAAGGAGCCTACTTATACCTACTACCATACAGATCCATATACACACATGACTTACCAGATTCTAAAGTATCACTCGCGAGAACGCAATTCCAGTATACTGTGGGGATCTTACTCACCTCTTTTGGACTCAGGGGCATTTCTGATCTTATTCACACATACTACTCAACCCTCTATTCCATTGCGGTATTATCATTCATGAGGTAGCATCTTGACACATGCTCATGAGGGCCACATCTCTACTACCTCTACTACCAATTCGTATGTCCCAATTCTAAAATTATCACCCATGTGGAAGCTTACACACACCCATCATACCCTCACACTTACCACCAATTCCAAAAATATCACCTCGGAATATTCTATTTTGAGTATTTAAAAGGTTTTCAAAAGAAACCTACTTTTTTAGGCGAGGTGTATTCACACAATGTCAGCCTCTATTCCATTACCAATAAAGTATCTTTCGCAGGTAACATGCTCACACATGCCCTATGGTACATCACTCACCTCTACACCCAATTCTAAATTATGTCAGGTTAAACTATCACCCATGTAAAGAGTATCACCTCCGAGGAATATTCTATTTGAGGCATTTTGCAAGGAGGCGGGGTTGGCCACAGGTATAGGTGGTTTGCCCTATAGCATCTGGAACACTCTGAGAACATTCTATTTTGAGTTTTTTGCAAAGTTTTAACAAACTTACGTTCTTAGACCTAAAATGGATTCTATTTTTTAGGTACAGGATGCTTACCTAGAGCATCTGAAACACTCTAGGACATTCTATTTGGGTTTTAAAGTTTAAATAGAGCGCCTATTTTTAGGCTGAAACTTTCTATTTTTTAATTTGGGGTGCTTGCAGCTGAGTATTTGCAACATTAGAGACATTTCCTGCTTTGAGCACATTTGCAGAAGTTTAAAAGCAATTCTTTTTGGATTTAGCGGTGTTTTGCCGCGGAGCTGGAACTGATTTAGCATTTCCTGTGTACAAGGCATTTAGGGTTTCAAAAGCTTTCTATTTTTGAAATTTGAAACTTTCTATTTTTAGATTGAGGGTGCTTACCCATGAGCATAGGAACATTTCGAGGCTGTTCATTTGCAAAGTTTAAAAACTTTCTATTTTAGTGGAAACTTTCTATTTTTAGATTGAAGTGCTTTACGCAGGCACCTGGAACATTCTCCTGACATTATTTTGAGCATTTTGAGTTTCAAAAAAATTTCTATTTTTTAGAAGTTTCTATTTTTAGGTAGGTGCTTATTCATGAGCATCTTGGGCATTCGGGCATTCGAGATTGCCGGTTTATAGAACATTCTAGGGCATCTAGAGTATCCATGCCAGATTAATTAGGCTGACCTTAACTATGCATGGACTTCTATTTCGAAAGGCGGTTGGTCACAATTAACAGGTAAGGGTGGGGTTTAGGGGCGTATGCAGGGGTTGGGGTCCATTAAAGTAAAAACTTTGTCCACCAAACTTGGAGACTTTTTGAGGGGTGGGCCCGCCGGGCCGGCCCAGAGATCGGCGCTACATTAAGCCGCCTCTGGACGTGGGATGGGCCCGTGGAATCTGAACCAGACTCACCCGGTGTTATTTCTTTAATATGGAGCCCCTGAAAAGGGCGGCGCGGCGTAGAACACTCTTTAACTCCTTTCGGCTCGGCCGACCTCAGGCGGCCGCCATCGGTTGGCCCCATCCACGTGCTCCTCCCTCCTCTCTCCTACTCTCTCTCTTATCGCTGCCTCTCCTATCCATACCCCTCACTCTCCTTTCTCCTCCTAAGCCTCTCATCTCCTCCCATATCTCTCTTTGCCACCTACTCCATATCTCTCTTCTCCTCCTCCTCTCTCTCCTCCTCCTTTCTCTTGTCCTCTCTCTCCCATGTGCCTTCCCCCCTCTCCTCTACCCCCCCTCTCCCCCCTCTCTCTTCTCTCTCTCTCACTTTCCATTCTCTCTCCTATCTCTTCTCTCCTTCTCCTTTTTCTCTCTCTGTTTCTTTTCTCTCTTCCCTCATCTCTCTCTCTCATCTCTATCTCTCTATCTCTATCCTCTCTCCTTTCTTTTCTCTCTCTCTCTATCTCTCTATCTCTCTCTCTATCTCTCTCCTTTCTTTCTCTCTCTCTGTCTCTCTTGTCTCCTCTCTTGTCTCTCCATCTTTCTCTCCTCTCTTTTTCCTTCTCTCTCCCCTCTCTTCTCTCTCTTTTCCCTCCTCTCCTATTCTCTCTCTCCTCTCTCTCTCCTCTCTCTCTTTTCTCTTCTCTCCTGCCTCTCTCCTCTCTCTGCTTCCTCCTCTCCTCTTTTTCTCTCTCCGCTTCCTCACTTCTCTTTTACTTCTGTCTCTCTTGCTCTCTCTATATGTCTCCTCTCTCTATCATTCTCTTCTCTCTCCTCTCTCTTCTTTCCCTCTCTCTCTCCCCCCCTCTATTGTCCCTCTCTCTTTTCTCACCCTCTCTGCCTCTCCTTCTCTCCCTCCTCCTCCTCCTCTTCTCTCATGTTTCCTTCTCTCTCTCTGCCATCTTTCTCTCTCCTCTCTATTTCTCAACCTCCTCTCTCTCTCTCTCTCTCTCTCTCTCTCTCTCTCTCTCTCTCTTTCTCCTCCTTCCCTCTCCTCAGCCTCTCTCCTCTGTATGCTTCTCCTCCTCCTCCTCTCTCTCTCTTATCCTGTCTCCTCTCCTCTCTTGCTCTTTCCCTCTCTCTCTCTCCTCTCTCTGTTTCTCCTCTCTCTATCTCCTCTCTACTCCTCTCCCTATCATCTCCTCTCCCTCTTCTGTCTCTCTCCTTTGCTCTCCTCTCTCTGTTTTCTCTCCTCTCTCCTCTCTCCTCCCTCTCTCCTCTCCTCCTATCTCTCCTGTCTCTCTGTTCTCTCCTCTGTCTATCTGTCTCTCAACCTATATCTCCTGTTTTCTCTGTCTCTTATTTCTCTCACTCTCTCTCTATTTCTCCTCCTCTCCTCTCTACTATTTTTTCTCTCTCTTTTCATTTCTCTCTCAGTCTTCTCCTCCTCTCTCTTCTCTCTCCTCTCTTCCTCCTCTCTCAGCCTCCTATCTGGCTTTTTTTGGGAACGATTAGAGTTGCAGGATGTTGGGGAACGGGCATTTTAGCTATCCACATTTGCCGCGGGCATTTGCATTTACCCGCCAGGCAGCGTTGCCATCGGTTTTACCCGCAGGCATTTTGCAGCCCACATCGGCTACGCGTTCCCGTGGCACCTTGAGGAATGTTCTATTTTGAGGCATTTTGCAGGAGTTTCAATAACCTGCTGGTGCTTTTAAGGCATGGGTGGTTTCATAACATGGGGCATCTACTTATTCTATTTTGGAGTTTTGCAGGGTTTAGCCAAAGTTTTATCATTTCAACCCAGGCTAAAATTTTACTTTCACGGGCTTTTTTAAATTTGGGATTGCTACCTGGTATGAAACATTCTAGGACATTCTATTTGAGTTTTACAAGTTTAAGCAAACTTTCTATTTTTGGTAGAAACTTTCTTTGTTTTAGAGGGTGCTTGCGTTTACAACATTCTAGAACATTCTATTTTGAGCATTTGCAGGGTTTCAAAACTTTCTATTTTGGATTGAAGTTAGCACTTATGAGCATCTGCCTTGTTCTGTATTCTATGTTGAGGCATTTGCAAAGTTCAAAATACTTTCTATTTTTAGATTGAGCTTTCTATTTCTTGAGGTGCTTACTTGTGGGCATCTGGAACATTCAGAACATTCTATTTTAGGCATTTGCAAAGTTTCAAAAACTTTCCCATATGTTTAGTGAAACTTTCTATTTTTTAGTAGGAGTGCTTGCCCACTTAGGCACACAGGGCATTCCCACAACATTCTATTTTAAGCATTTGTAAGTTTCAAAAACTGTTTAGGCCCCGGAAACTTTATTTTTTTTTTGGTGCTTACCTGTGAGCACACAGGAACAGTCCCTACAACATTCCTGTACAGGCATTTGCAAAGTTTCCAAAAAGCCATTTTAGGTAGGATTTTCTATTTGCTAGGCTGAGAGTGCTTACCCTGACCATCACGGAACGTTCTGGGACATTCCAGAGTTTTGGGCATTCGAACATCTAAATCAGCAGATTAATTAAGCCCCGGCCTTAACTAAGCATGGACTTCCAGTTATTTTAAGAAAATTTGGTTGGTCTAGTGGTAGGTGAGTTTTGAGGGAGCAAATATCCGGGGAGTTCAAGTCGGTATTGTCAAAAATTTTGTCCATCAAACTTGGGAGCTTTTGAGAGAGGCGAGGCCTGGATTGGTAGGGTCAGCATCCCACGTGGCGCATCCTTCTAGCGTCGGTGAGGCGGACTTGCTCACTCGCTCACTCCTGCCAGAACCAGGGCCGGTGGGACACTATTTCTTTATTATAATAGACTAGAAAGGGCAGGCGGTGTCGGGTCGCGCCTCTTTTGCTCCTTTCCGTTTCGTGGAGCAGCAGTAGGCCTCAGCCTCAGTTTGGAGCCCACCCATGTACTTACCCATCTCCATCTCTCCTTCTATTCCTCTCTCTTCTCTCTCTATCTCTTCTCTCCTCTCTCTCTCCTCTCTCTTCTTTCCCCTCTCTCTCTCCTCTCTCTTTTCCTCTGCTACTCTCTCCTCCCTCTCTCTTCTCTCTCCCTCTCTCTCTCTTCTCTCTCCTCCTCCTCCTTCTCTCTCCTCCTCTCTCTTCTTTGCCTACTCTCTCCTTGCTCTCTCTCTCCTCTCTCTTCCATCCTTCTTCTCTTTCTTCTCTCTCCTCCCGCCTTCCCTTCTCTCTCTCTCTATCTTTCTCTCTCCTCTCTATTTCTCCTCTCCTCCTCTCTCTTCTCTCTTTCTTCTCTCTCTCTCTCTCTCTCCTATCTCTCCTCCTATTTCTCGCTCTCTATCTCTCTCCTCTCCTCCCTCTATCTATTTCTCTAGCTCCTATTTCTCTTCTCTCTCTCTATTTCTCAGCTTTCTCCACCTTTCTCTCTCTTTTCTATTTCTCTCTATCCTCTCTCTCTCTATCTCTCTCCTCCTCACCCCCCTCCTCTCCCCTCCCTCTCCTCTCTCCTCTCTCCTCTCTCTCTCCTATCTCTCCTCTCTCTCTAACACCCTCTCACATCTCTATCTCTCTCTCTCTCTGTCTCCTATTTCTCATCTCCTATTTCTCTCCTCCTCTTCTCCCCTCTCTCCTCTTCTCCCTCCCTCTCTTCTCTCTCCTCTCTCCTCCTCTCTCTTCTCCTATCTTCTCTCCCTCCTCTTTATCTTCTCCCCTCTTTCTCCCTCCTCTCTCTCTCTCCCTCCTCTCTCCCCTCTCTCTCTGCCCCCTGTGTCTTTCCTCCTTCCCTCTCTCTCCTCTCTTTACTACTGCTCTCCCTCTCTCCCTCCTCTCTCTTCTCTTTCTTTCCCTGTCTCTCTCCTCTCTTTTCTTTCCTCTCTCTCTCTCTCTTCTTTCTCCCTCTTCCTTTGTCTATCTTCTCTCTCCTCTCTCTTCTTTTAGTCTCCTCTCTCTCTCCTCTCTCTTCCCTCCTCCTCTTACAACCCTCTCCTCTCTCTTTCTCTCTCCTCTCATCTCTCATCTCTCTTCTTTCCCTCTCTCTCTCCTCTCTCATACGTCTTTCTTCTTTCTCTTCTCTCTCCTCCCTCCTCTTTCTCTCTCCTCTCTTTTTGTTTCTCTCTCTCTTCTCTCTCCCCTCTCCTCCTGTCCTCCTTCTCTCTCTTCTTTGTCTCTCCTCTCTCCTTGCTCTCTCTCCTCTCTCTTCCATCCTTCTTCTCTCTCTTCTCTCTCCTCCCATGCCCTTCTCTCTCTCTCTCTCTCTCTCTCTCTCTCTCTCTCTCTCTCTCTCTCTCTCCCTCTTCCCTCTCTCTTCTCTCTCTTCTCTCTCTCATCCCTCTCCTCTCTCCTCCCTCTCCTGTCTTCTCTTTCTCTCCCTCTCTCCTCTCTCCTCTCTCTCTATTTCTCCCTCTCTCTCCTCTCCTCTCTCCCCTCTCTCCTATCTCTCCTCTCTCTCTCTCCTATCTCTCTCCTCTCTCTCCTCCTCTCCTCTCTCTCTCTCCTCCTCCTCTCTCCTCTCTCCTCTCCCCTCTCTCTCCTCTCTCCTATTTCTCCCCTCACATGCATCTCCTATCTCTCTTCTCTCTCTATGTCCTATTTTCTCTATCTCCTATCTCTCTTCTCTCTTATCTCCTATCTCTCTTCTCTCTCTCCTCTCTCCAGGCCCACCACTATCTCTCTATAGAGGTTTTTTTACAAGTTTAAACAAACTTTCTATTTTTTATTTGAAACTTTCTATTCTTAGGTAGAGGTGCTTGCAGAGCATATGCAGCAGCATTCTGGCATTACATTTCTTTGTAAGCACCATAAACAAGTAGGCATAAAATGGAAACACCATGGGATTTGGGCCGCCCGTTTTCATATATATATTTTATATGTCCTGTCATATTTTATATAAGCACCATATATATATATATTTATAAATATACATCACATATATATATATATATTTTATATATAACCATACTCCATTATATATATATATATATACTCCTCTCTATATATCTCTCTCTCTCCTCTCTCCCCTATCTCTTCTCTCCTTCCTCCTTTTTCTCCTCTCTCCCTCTCTCACATGTCTTCCCTCATCTACTCTTCTCTCTGTCTCCCCCCTTTCTACTGTCTTCTCTCTCCTCTCTCCTCTCTCTTCTCTCTCCCTCTCCTCTCCCCCTCTCTCTCATCTTTCTCTCTTCTTTTCCTTCTCTCCTTTCCTCCTATCTCTCTCCTCTCTCCCTTTCTTCCCTCCTCTCCTCCCTCTCTTCTCTCTTCCCTCCTCTCTATTCTCTCTCTTCCTCTCTCCCTTTCTCTCTTCTCTCTTCCTCTCTCCTCTCTCTTCTCTCCCTCCTCCCTCTCTCTCTCTCTCTCTCCTCTTTTACGACTTCTCTTCCCTCTCTTCTCTCTCTCCTCTCTCGTCTCCCCCTTTTCTCTCTCCTCCTCTCTCTATTTTCTCCTAGTTTTCTCTTATCTCTCTTCCCTCCTGTTCAGAAACACAACAAAGTATCATTCATGAGTGGCATACTCACACATGCTCATGAGGCCACATCTCTACTACCTCGCTATCAGTTCAAGTATGTCAATTCTAGAAGTATCACCCATGTGGAAGCTTACACACACCCCATCATCACTTTTTCCAATTCCAAGAATTTCACCTCCGGAATATTCTATTTTGAGCATTTGCAAGGTTTCAAAGAAACTTTCTACTTTGGGCTGAGGTCTTATTCACATCTTGCTCAGCGGAGTCTATTCCAGAGTATCTTTCATGAGGTAACATACTCACACACATACCCATGAGGGCCACATCTACTACCTCTACTTCCAATTCTAAAGTATATCCAATTCTAAAGTATCACCCATGTGGAAGCTTACACCGCGTCATACCCATCACACTTAACTAAAGGTGCTTTTAGAGCAGGTGGATGCTATAGCGTCTTTGGAACACTCTAGAACACATTCTATTTTTGAGTTTTAAGTTTTAATAACCTATTTTTAGGCTGGAACTTTCTATTTTTAGGCGAGGTGCTTACCCATGGGCACACGGAGCGATACACAACATTCTGTTACGGGCATTTGCAGCTCTTCCTTTCTCTCCTCTCTTGTCTCTCTCCTCCTTCTCTTTCTCTCTCCTCTCTCTTCTCTTCTCTTTGTCTTTACCTTCTCTCTCTTTTCTCCCTCTCCTCTCTCTCTATTTCTCCCCTCTCTCTATCTTTTCTCTCTCTTTTCTATTCTTTCTCTCTCTTCTCCTGCCCCCTCTTCTCTCTTCTCTCTCTCTAAGTCTTTCTGAGCATCTAAAACATTCTAGGACATTCTATTTGAGTTTTTTACAAAGTTTAAACAAACTTTCTATTTTAGGCTGAAACTTTCTATTTTTAGAGTGAGGGTGCTTACCCATGAGCATCGCAGCATTCGAACATTCTATTTTGAGCACTTGCAAGGACTCAAAAACTTCTATTTTTTGGATTGGGTGTTTTGCCATGAGCATCGCCAACATTCTATAACGATACATTTTTGGACCTTTTCTTTTGCTCCTTTCCTGTTTCAGTAGGCCTCAAGTAGGCCTAAGCCTCGGTTGGAGCCCACCCATGTGCCCTATCTCCTCTCTTCCTCTTTTCTCTCTCCTCTCTCCTCTCTCTTCCCTCATCTCCCTTTCTCTCTCTCTCTTTTCTCTTCTCTCTATCCCTCTCCCAGGTGTCTCTCTCCTCTTTCCTCTCTTTTCTGTCTCCTCTCTTCTCTCTGTCCTCTCTCCTCTTTCTCCCTCCTCTGTCTTCTCTTCTCTTTGTCTTTACCCTCTCCCTCTCTCCCTCTCCTCCTCTTTCCCTCTCTCCTCCTTATCTCCTCCCTCTCTCTCTCTCTCTCCTCTCTCTCACATTTCTCCCTCTCTCTCTATCTTTTCTCTCTTTTCTGTTCACTCTCTCTCTCTTCTCTTTCCTCTTCTTCACTTGGCTGTTGGGCCTCAGAAGTAGAACCTGTCTCGATCTGGACCCACCCATGCCCGGCCTGGCCTGCTGTGGTGTTCACCGACAGTAGGAGCTTATAAATGGAAGGTATAAGCCTCCGATGTGGACCCCATTATGGGTTTGGTGGGCCAGCTAAGCGCGGCGGCATATAACATGTCGTACATTATATATATAAGTCTTCTCACATATATTTATATATATACCAATGTTATATAAATATATTTATATATATATTTATATATATATATATATTTTATATAAAACTTATATAACCATATATATATTTATATATATATATTTAACATATATATGCATTATATATATTTTATATATATATATAACATATATATATAACATATATAGCTTTATATATATATATATATATATATTTTTTTTTTAATACACGTATTATAGCTATATCTCTCTTCGTCTTCTCTCTCCTCCCTCTGTTCCATTACCAACAATATGTCATTCATGGAGTAGCATACTCCATGCCCATGAATATTGTATTTTAAGCTTCATTCGCCGAGGTTTGAAACTTTCTACTTTTAGGCCGAGGTGCTTCTAGGCATAGGTGGATTTTGCTTATAGCATCGGAATATTACGTTTGAGCTTTCACGAAGTTTAGAAAAACCTATATCTATCTTTATAAAACTGAAACTTTCTATTTTTTTAGAGTAGGTGCTTACCCTTGAGCATCTGGAACATTCAAGAACATTCTATTTTGAGCGTTGCAAAGTTCCAAAAACTTTCTATTTTGAATTTGAGGAACTTACCCATGAGCATCTGGAACATTCACCACATTCTATTTTGAGCATTTACTGCAAAGTTCGAAAAGCTTTTAATGTTTACCCATGAGCACCTACAATATTCAGAACATTCTATTTTGGCGTTTGCGAGTCTTAAAACTTTCTATTTTAAGATTGAAATTTTATTACTGGCGAGGTGCTTACCCATGACCACTTGGAACATTCCACAATATTCTATTTGAGTATTTGCAAAGCTTCAAAAAACTTTCTATTTTTAGAGATTGCTTACCCATGACCATCTGCGGAACATTTTACAACCCATTCTATTTTGAGCACTTGCAAAGTTGCAAAAACTTCATATTTAGAATTTGAAACTTTCTATTTTAAAGCGGGGTGCTTACCATGAGCACTGGAACATTCGGAACATTCTCACTTTGAGCATTTGCAAAGTTTCAAAACTTTTCTATTTTAATTTAGAAACTTTCTATTTTTTAGGCAGGATGCTTACCCATAGGCATAGGTGGTTGCTATAACTCTGGAACACTCCTAAGAACATTTTATTTTGAGTTTTTGCAAAGTTTTGTAAACTTTTCTGTTTTTAGACTTCTGGGCTTTTCTATTTTTAAATTTTGAGATGCTTACCTAGAGCATTTTAAACACATTATAAATTCTATTTGAGGTTTTTACAAAGTTTAATGGAAGCTTTTCTATTTTTACTAAAACTTTCTATTTTTTGGTAGGGTCTTACATTTGAGCATCTGATTTTCTTTGCACCTTTCTCATTTCGGTAGGCCTCAGAGCGACCTCAGCCTCGATCTTTTGCACCCACCCATGCCCTTCTTTTCTGTGTATTCCTCGGCTCGTGACCTCAAGGCACAGCCTCAATTTTGAAGTAGCACTTTTGGTAGGCCCTTCCTTTTCTACCATCTCTCTCCTCTCTCTCCTTTCTTTTGCTCTCTCTCCTCCTTCTCTGCAGCTACTCTCTATTCTCTCTCCTTTTTCTCTTCTCTCATTCTCTCTCCTCTCGCTCCTCTCTTCTCTCTCCTCCTTTCTTGTCCCTCCTCTCCTTTGCATCTCTTCTCCCATCTTCTCTCCCCTCTCTTTCTTCTCTCTTCTCTCTCTTTTCTCTTTCCTCCTCTCTCTGCCATCTCTCTCTTCTCTCTCCTCCTCACATGCTCCCCTTCTCCTTTTCTCTCTATCTTGTCTATTCTCTCTTCTCTCTTTTCTCTATCTCCTCCTCCTCTCTCTCCTCCTCCCTTCTCTCCTCTCTTCCCCTCTCTTCTCTCTTCCCTTCTCTCTCCTCCTCCTTTCTCTTCTCTCTTTTCTCTCTCACTTGTCTTCTTCTCTCTTCTCTGTTTCTCTCTTCTCTCTCTCCTCTCTTTCTTTCCCTCCTCTCTCTTCTCTCTCAGCCTCTTCCTCCCCCCCTCCTCATCTCTCTCTCCTCTCTCCTCATCTCTCTGTGCCCTCTTCTCTCCTATCTTCTCTCTCTCTCTCTATATATTTTCTTTGTCTCCCCCTTTCCTCTCTCCTCTTTCCCTTTTTCCTTCTTTCTCTTCTCCTTCTTCTCCTTTCTCCTCTCTCCCTCTTCTCTTCCCCCCTCTCTCTCAGTTTTTTCCATCTCTCTGTACCTCTCCTCTATTTCTCCCCTCTTTCTCTATCTTTCACGTCTCTTCTCTATTTCTCTCTCTCTCATCTCCTGCAATGCTTCTCTCTCCTCTCTCTTCCCTCTCTCCTTTCTCTCTCTTCCCTCTCTAAGAGTATTATTATTCATAAAGGCCTGCCACACCTACTATGGAACTCCATATACATACATGCCTTACTACCCATACTCACATGCCCATGAGGTCACATCACACATGTACACTATCAATTTATAAAGTATGTCGATTCTAAAGTATCACCCATGTAGGCTTACACACACCCATCAACACCCATCACACTTACTATCAATTCCAAGTATCATCTTGAGAATATTCTGTGTGAGCATTTGCAAGGTTTCAAGAAACTTTCTACTTTAGGCGAGATTGCTTCTAGAGGCATAATTGAGTTTGCCCTATAGCATAGAGACACCCTAGAACAATTCTATTTTGAGTTTTGCAAAGTTTTGGCAAATTTTACGTTTTAGGACTATCGTGGATTTCTATTTTTAGTGAGATGCTACAGAGCATCACGAGCATTCTGGGACATTCTATTTGAGTTTTTCTGCAAAGTTTAAGCAAACTTTCTGTTACCAGACTAAAACTCTATTCTTAGGCTGAGGTGCTTACCTTTGAACATCTGTAACATTCAGAAAATTACATTTTGAGCATTTGCAAAGTTTCAAAACTTTACATTTTGGATTGAGGTGTTTGCCGCCAGGCATACGCGGCATTCGAACATTCTATTTTGAGGCATTTGCAAGGAATCTTAAAAACTTTTTATTTTTGGTAGAACTTTCTATTTTTAGGCTGAGGTGCTTACCCAGGCACCTACAAAGTATTATTCATGAGTAACATACTCATACATGCCCATGAGGCCTGATTCTAAAAGTATGTCAATTCTAAAGGTATATATCACCTATGTGAAACTACGCACACCATTATACCAATTCAAAGTATCACACAGAAAATTCTATTTTGAGCATTTGCAAGGTTTGAAAACTCTATTTTTTAGGTGAGGTGCTTCTAGAGCATAGGTGGTTGCCCTATAGCATTGGAACATTCTAGAACATTCTATTTTGAGTTTTTGCAAAAGTTTAAGCAAACTTTTTGTTTTTAGACTACCTTATTTTCTATTTTTAAAAAATTTGAGATGCTTACCTTAGAAGCGGCTAACAGAAACATTCTAGGACATTCTGTTTGAGGTTTTTACATTTTTTAGACTAAAACTTTTCTATTTTTTGGGCTTTACCCATGAGCATGCAGCATTCGAACATTCTATTGGGAAAGCATTTTTAGGCGGGGTGCTTGCCGCGAGGCACACGGAACGTCCACGATATTCTATTTTGAGTATTTGGAAAGTTCAAAAACTTTCTATTTTTAGGTAGAGTTAGCCTTTTATGGTGTTGGAACATTCGAACATTCTATTTTGAGAGCATTTGCAAAGTTTCAAAAACTTTCTATTTTTTATTTGAAACTTTCTATTTTTTAGGAGGCGGGGTGCTTACCCATGAGCACCTGGAACGATATCCCACAGCATTTCTATTTTTGAGCATTTGCAAAGTTTCAAAAACTTCTATTTTAAATGAAACTTTCTATTTTAGAGTGCTTACCCATAGCTGGGGCGTCTAGGACATGCCCGAGATTCTAGAACATTCTAGAACATCCTAGAAATTAATATTGAATTAATTAGGTCCCGGCCTTAATATGCATGGAGTTCACTATTATTTTCAAGAAGGGGCTGAGACCGGGTCCTAGTAGTAGGGTGAAGTTTGGGGAGCCAATATCAGGGTTGAGTCACTGGTAAACCAAAAAATTTTTGTCCACCAAACTTGGGAGCTTTTTGAGAGGCCAAGGCCCGCGGACGTAGAGATGCATCCGCGTGTAAGCATCCTTCCGCGCAGGTCGGATGGGCCGGATTTGCACACTCACTCCTTTAGCAGGCTATTTTCTTTATTATAATAGACTAGAAGGGCAGAGCGGCAGACGCTTTTCTTTAACTCCTTTCTCATTCACGGTAGAGCCTCGCGGAAACCTGCGCCTGATTTGGGCCCACCCTGTGGCTATCTCCTATCTCTTCCCTCTCTTCTCTCTCCTCTCTCCTCTCTCTTCCTCATCTCCCTTTCTCTCTCTCCTTTTCTCTTCTCTCTATCCCTCTCCCGTGTCTCTCTCCTCTCTCCTCTCTCTTCTTTTACTGTCTCTCTCTTCTCTCTCTGTCCTCTCTCCTCTCTCTTTCTCCTTCCTGTCTTCTCTTCTCTTTGTCTTTACCCTCTCCCTCTCCCTCTCTCTCCTCCTATCCCCTCTTTCCCCTCTCTCTCTCTCCCATGTCTCCTCTCTCTCTCTCTCTCTCTCTCTCTCTCTCTCTCTCTCTCTCTCTCTCTCTCTCTCTCTCTCTCTCTCTCTCTCTCTCTCTCTCTCCCCATCTTTTCTCTTTTCTATTCCTCTCTCTCTTCTCTCTCTTCTCTTTCCTCTTCTTTCGGCTCATTGTGCGTAAACCTACTTTCGATACGGACCCACCCATGCAGCCTAGCCTGGCTGTAATATTCCTAGGCTCGGTAGGCCTCTGTCATTTTCTCATACTCGATTGGACCCCATGTACTTTTGGTAGGCCCTTCGCTTGTAGCATCCTCTTTCTTCTCTCTCTCCTCTTTCACGCTCTCTCCTCTCTCCCCTCTGTATTAGGTTCTCTCCTCTCTTCTTCTCTCCTCTCTCTCTATCTCCTAGATCTCTCTATCATCTCTCTCTCTCTCTCTCTCTCTCTCTCTCTCTCTCTCTCTCTCTCTCTCTCTCTCTCTTTCTCTCTCTCCATCTCTCTTCTCCCTCTCTCTCTTCTCTCTCTCCCCTCTCTCTTTCCCTCTCTCCTTTCTCTCTTTGCTCTCCCTCTCTCTCTCTCTCTCACTCTCTTCTTTCCCTCTCTCTCTCTCTGTCCTCTCTCTTCTCTTTCCTCTCTCTTCTCTCTCTCCTTTTTCTCTTCTCTCTGCTCCTTTTCCTCTCTCTTCTCTCTTTTCTCTCTCTTCTCTCCTTCCTCTCTCTCATCTCTCTCCTTTCTACGCTCCCTCTCTCCTTCTCTCCCTGCTCTCTATCCTCTCTTCTCTCTCTTCTCTCTCCTCTCTCTTTCTCCCCTCTCTCTTCTCCTCTCCTCTCTCCTATTTATGAGTCTCTCTCTCATCTCTCCCTCCTCCTCTCTCTCTGTCTTCTTTTCCCCTCTCTCTCTCTTTTCGGCTCTCCCTCTCTCTTCTCTCTCCTCTCTCTTCTTTTCCCTCCCCCATGTCTCTTCTCTCTTGTCTCTTCTCTCTCTTCTCTCTCCTCTCTGCTTTCCTCTCTCTCTCTCCTCCTATCTCTCTCCTCCCTCCTATTCCATTACCAACAAAGTATAATTCATGAGTAGCATGCTCACACATGCTATGAATATTCTATTCTACTTTTAGTGAGGTGCTTCTAGAGCATAGGTGGTTGCCCTATAGCATTTGGAATAATGCATTTGAGTTTTTACAAAGTTTAAAAGAAACTTTTATTTTTAAAGCTGAGCACTCTGTTACTTAGGCGGGGTCTTGCCATGAGCATCGGGACATTCCAACACCGATTCTATTTTGAGCATTTGCAAAGTTTCAAAAAAACTTTCTGTTATTTTTGGGTAGGTGCTTACCGCAGGCATGCAATGATATTCCTACATTCTATTTTGGGCATTTGCAAGGCTTAAAAACTTTCTATTTTTATCTGAGAAACTTTATTTTTTAGATTGAGATTGCTTGCCCATGAGCATCTGGAACATTTCACCACATTCTATTTTGAGCATTTGCAAAGTTTCCAAAAACTTTCTATTTTTAGTGAAACTTTCTATTTTTAATTTGAGTGCTTACCTGAGCATCTGGAACATTCCACCACATTCTATTTTGAGCATTTGCAAAGTTCAAAAGCTTTCTATTTTTAAAATTTGGAAACTTTCTTGTTTTTTTGGAGTTAGCACTTATATGGACGTGGGACGTTTCCTGCGTTCTGTTGCGGGCTGACAATAATATATATTTTATATATATAAATATAATAATATATATATATAAATAATAATATATATATATAATAATATTTTAATATATATATACACAATATATATTTAAATATATATATATAACTTTGGAACATGCATATATATATGCAATATATATATATATATATATAAATATATATATATATATAATATATATAAAAATATACATGCATCTTATATATATACTTAATAACTTATATATATATTTATACATATATAATATATATATTTATAAGCATATATATCCTGCATATTACGTAAACATATATATATATATATATATATATATATATATATATATATATACGGCGCCGCCGCCGCATGCCGCCGCCTGCCGCCGCCTTATATATATATATATATATATATATATATGCCTATCTTCTCTCTCCTCTCTCCTATCCTCTCATATCTCTCTCTCCCTCCTCTCTCTCTCTCTCTCTCTCCTCTCTCTCCCTCCTCTATCTCTCTCTCTCTCTCACATTGTCACCTTCTCCCTCCCTCTCCTCCTCTTTCTCTCTCCTCCTCCTCTCCCTCCTCCTCTCTCCTTTTCCCATCTCTCTCTCTCCTCCTCTTTTCTCCTCCTCTCTCTCTCCTCTCTTTCCTCCTCTCCTTTTTCTCTTCTCCCTCTTCTCTCTCTCTCCTCTCTTCTTCCCCTCTCTGCGACTTTCCTCTCTCTCTTCTCTCTCTCTCTTCTTTCCCCCTCTCTCTCTCTCTCCCCATGCCTCTTAGCTCCTCTTCTCTCTCTCCCTCTCCTGTCCCTCTCCTCTCTCTCTCTCCTCCCTCTCTCTCCTCATCTCTCCTCTCTCCCATCTCTCCCCTCTGTCTTTCCTCTCCTCTCTCTAACTTTGTTCTAGAACATCCTAGAGGTTCTGGCATTGTGTATCATTTTAAATCTTGCATATACCCCACAGCTAACAATATTGAAATCATTACATTCTTCAAGGAACCAATGCTTATTTCAGTGGTTGAGACCGGTACGGGGTGCCATAGCCCCGAGTTCGAATCCTCCTAAACAAAAATTTCACACCCAAGCTTTTAATTAAGCAAAGGAATTTCCATTGCCCTCGGCTTAACTAGCGCCGGACTTCTATATTCTTTCAAGAAAAAGGCCGGTTGGTCTAGTAGGTAAGGGTGGGGGTTTGGGGGCATGTCGGGGATTCAAGTCAGTAGTGAACCAAAAAATTTTGTCCGCAAACTTGGGAGCTTTGAGAGGCCAAGGCCCGCGAGACGACGGGATCAACCGATGGCCCTCTTATCCGTCGATGAGATTGTGAAATACTCACTCACTCACTCACGGACTCCCGCAGACCCAGGGCTATTTACTGTATTATATTATATACTAGAAAGGGCAGGCGGTATTACCCTTTTCTTTCCACCATTCCTCGGCTTTCGGTAAAACCTCCGTGCGACCTAAGCCTCGATCTGAGACTAGCAGATGCCCTTCCCTAGCACCTGTAGTGGTATTCATAAACAAGTAGGCCTCGGCCGTGTCCGAGCCGACCTAAGCCTCGGTTGGGCCCCATTACTTGCTTTTAGTGAGCCCCTTCCCTTTTCTAGCATCTCTCTCTCCTCTCTCTCCTTTCTCGGCTCTCTCTCCCTTCTCTCTGTACTCCTCTATTCTCTCTCTGTCTCTTCTATCTCTCTCTCTAGATCTCGCTCCTCTCTCTTCTCTCTTCTCCTTTCTTGTCACTACTCTCTCCCACTTTTATCCTCCTCCCTCTATCTCTTCCCTCTCTTATCTCTTCCCTTCTCTCTCTCTCCTTTTCTCTTCTACTCCTCTTTTCTCTCCTTGCTCTTCTTCTCTCTTCTCTGTTTTCTCTCTTCTTCTCTCTCCTCCCTCCTGCTCTCCTGTCTCTTCTCTCCCTCCTCTCTCTTCTCCTTTTCTCTTCCCTCTCCCCTCTCATCTCTCTCTCTCACTCTCTCTTTCCTCATCTCTCTCTCTCCCTCTTCTCTCTATCTTCTCTTTCTCTCTCTCTATGTTTCCTCTGTCTCCCCCCTTTCTCTCTCCTCTTTTCCTTTTTCCTTCTCTCTCTTCTCCTTCTTCTCCTTTCTCTCTCCCTCTCTTCTCTTCCCTTCTTTCTCTTCTCCTCCTCTCTCTTTCCCCTTTTTTCCATCTCTCTCTTTCCCTCTGTTTCTCCCTCTTTCTCTGTCTTTCTCTCTCTTTTCTTCTCTCTCTCTCTCTCTCATCTCCTGTGTCTTCTCTCTCCTCTCTCTCTCCTCTCTCTTCTCTCTCTCCTTTCTCTTTCTTCCCTCTCTCTAAAATTGTATCCCGCAAGGGCCTACTTACACCTGCTACCATGCAAGTCCACGCACATGCCCTGCACCAATTCTAAAAGTATCACTCATGGAAGAACACTACCAATTCAAAAGTATTATCACTGTATGGGGATCTTGCTCACATCTCTTTGCCTCCATGGTATTTCGCAGTCTTATTCACACATACTTAATAACCCTCTGTCCAGAAATTTACCAACAAGTATCATTCATGGTAACATGTTCACACATGCCCATGAGATCACATCCTACTACTCTACTACCAATTCTAAAAAGTATGTCCAATTCTAAGTATCACCCATGTGAAGCTTACACACACCCATCATACCCATCACACTTACTACCAATTCCAAGTATCATCTCGAGATATTCTATTTGCAGGCATTTGCAGTTTCAAAACTGTACTTAGGCACAGGAGTTAAGCAGAGCATAGGTGGTGCCCTATAGCATCTAGAACACCTAGGGCTGTTCTATTTTGAGTTTTTGCGAGTTTTAGCAAACTTTTACGTTTTCGGACTCTTTTAGGTGGCACCTGATGACATGAGTAGGATGCCTACCCTGGGGCATCACGAAACATTCTAGGACATTCTATTTGAGTTTTGCAAGTTTAAAACAAACTTTTCTACTTTTAGACTAAAACTTTCTATTCTTATTTGAGGTGCTTACCTTTGAACATCTGTAATATTCGGAAAATTCTATTTTGAGCATTTACCGCTTCCAAAAACTTTCTATTTTGGATTGAGGTGTTTACCATGAGCATTCGGAACATTCTATTTTGAGCATTTGCAAGGAATCTTAAAAACTTTTTATTTTAGGCGAAACTTTCTATTTTTAGGCTGAGGTGCTTACCCATGAGCACCTACAAAGTATTATTCATGAGTAACATATAATACATGCCCATAAGGCACAATTCAAAAGTATGTCAATTCCTGAAATTATCGCCCATGTAAAGCTTACGCACACCCATTATACCCATCCGCCTGCTTTCTATTTTTGAGGTTTTGCAAAGTTTTAGCAAACTTTTTTTTGTTTTAGACTACCTTATTTTCTGTTTTTAGGTAGGATGCTTGCCTTAAGGCATACACGAGAACATTCTAGGACATTCTATTTGAGTTTTTACATTTTGGGCTAAAACATTCTATTTTTAGGCGAGGTGCTTGCTGAGCATCTACACCATTCGAACATTCTATTTTGGGCATTTTGCAAAGTTTTCAAAAACTTTTCTATTTTTGGATTGAGTGTTTACCCATGAGCATCTGCAACATTCAGGAACATTATTTTAGGCGTGCAAAGTCTTAAAACTTTCTATTTTTTAAATTTGAAACTTTCTATTTTTAGAGAATGCCTTTACTGCAGAGCCTGGGACATTCCCGCACAATATTCTATTTTGAGTGTTGCAGGAAGTTTCAAAAACTTTCTATTTTAGTGAGGTGTACCCATGAGCCTGGAACATTCGAGAACATTCTATTTTGAGCATTTTCAAAGTTTTCAAAAAACTTCTATTTTTAATTTTGAAACTTTCTATTTTTTAGGCCCGAGATTAACTTACCATATTTGGAACATTCGAACATTCTATTTTGAGCATTTGCAAAGTTTCAAAAAAACTTCTATTTTTTAGTGAGAAACTTTCTATTTTTAGGCTGAGGTGCTTACTCGCAGGCATGCGGAACATTCAGGACATTCAAACATTCTAGAACATTCTAGAACATCTAGAGTATCCTTGAATTAATTATTTGACCTTAACTAAGCATGGACTCCTATTCTTTAGAAAATTTGCTTGGTCTAGTGGTAAGGGTGGGGGTTTGGGGAGCAATGTCCGGGTTAAAGGTCCACCAGTAAATAAAAAATTTTGTCCACCACGCATCACACCCACGCCCAACACAAAGGGTACTGCAGTGGTGTGCAAGGCGGGTCGAGAGGCACCCCGGTCTGACTAGCAGAAAATCAACAACGCCATGATTCACATATACCCTTCCTTTAGAAATGATATCCAGATCCGCTTTAGCATTCTCGATGACAATCAATAAATCCCGGTCAATCTTTGGAGGCGGATTGGACGCTACCGCGGCGCGATTTTGTCATGGACAGCTCTCGTTGCCCTCTCAAGGTGCACCTCACACAAGATGGAGTCAAAATTGCGTTCTGAGGCGTCGCGTCAGGTGCGTCTGAAAAAGACCATCAGACATACACCACAGAGATATTTGTGTATAAGGAGGCACTTATATAAAATAAAATATTTAGGATTTTGATAGAGATAATATGAGTCTGAACATGTGTATGTTAATAAGTGTGAGTCTGACTTTTAAATGGTGAGACTTGGAACTTAATGATATCTTGTGAGGAATTAGTAGTAGGACTACATGGATTTACAAACGAAAATAGAATGTTCTAGAATATCTCAGGGCGGCTCATGCACTTAAACACCTCGGCTTAGAAATAATAAATGTAGTAAATGTTGCCTCATGGGCCCAGCCCAGAAGTAGGAGGCCAGAAGGGGTGAACTTCAGGGCATCGTCTAAGAGTCCATGCTTAGTTTAAAGAATTTGGGCAATGCAAATTCCTTTGGTTAATTAAAGCCTTGATGATCTAGAACCTTCTGGAATGTTCTCAAAAACTAGAGAGGGAGGGAGAAGAGGAGGGAGAGAGGCAGGAGAGAAATAAGAAAAAGGAGAAGACAGAGAGGGAGAAATAAGAGGAAGGAGAAATAAGGAGATATAGAAATAGGAATAGAGGGGGAAGATAGGAGATAGGGGGAAATAGAGAGAGAGAGAGAGAGAGAAGGAGGAGGAGATAGAAGAAGAATAAGAGTAGAGAAAGAGGCCGGAGAGGCAGAGGAGAGAGATCAAGAAGAGGAGGAGAAGAGAGAAAGGAAGAGAGAAGAGGAAAAAGGGAGAAGAAGCCCGAAAGGAAAGAGAAGAGAGGAGAGGAAGAAGACAAAGGGGAAGCGAGAAGAGAGAGATCATAAATCACGGGGAGAGGAGATAAAGAAGACAGAGAAGAGATGAAGGGAAGGAAGGGAAGAGAAGTCTGGGAAGAGGAAGTGAAAAGAGAGGAAGAAGGAAAGTTGGAGATAGAGAGGAGAGACATAGAGGAGAGAAAAGCACAATAGAGGGAATGAAGAGAAGAGAATAGAAGTAAGAGAAAGAAGAATAGAAGAGAAGAGGGAAATGAGGAGAAAGGAGGAAGAGGAGATACCCTAAAAGGAAATGGGGTCCAAATGTGGTAGGGCCGGGAGACTCCCCAAGGGCATGGGTTGGTCAAGAGATCGGCCCGAGGCAGTAGGGCCGGCAGACCGAAGAACAAAGAAGAAGAGAAAGAGAATAGAGAATAAGAGAGAAGAGCCCGAGGCTTGAAGAGATAAGAGAGAGGAGGAGAAGAAGAAGAAAAGGAGAGGAAAATGAGGAAAGAGAGGAGAGAGAAGAAGGAGAAAAGACAAAGAGGGCCGAGAGAAGGAAGATAAGAGAGGAGCAGGGGAAAAAGAAGGAGATGAGAGAGGGAAGAAGAATCTGAGGAAGAGGGAGAACCAGAGAAGAGAAGAAGAAGGATGGAGAGAGAGAGAGATAGAGGAGGCAGAAGATAGAGGAGAGAGAAAAAAGAAACAATAGAGAGGGAATGAAGAGAGAAGAATAAGAGAATAAGGAAAGAGAAAGAGATAGAAGAGAGAAGGGGAAGAGGCGGGGAAAGGAAGAGAGGAAGAGGAAGATCTTCTAAAAGGTAGGGGTCCAAATCGAGGCGAAGTGAAGTACGGGCAGTAAACTCTAAAAAGAAGGGCATGGAGTGAGGAATCAGATCGTGAGAAGCCGCGGCCGAACCTTGAAAGAACAAAAGAAAGGGCAGAGCCTCTATTGCTTCTCTATTGCTTCTTTCTCTCCTCTCCTCTATCTTACGTCTCTCCTCCCATCTTCTCTCTCTCAGGCTTTCCTTCTCTTTCCTCTCTCTTGTCTCTTCTCTCTCCTCCACCTCTCTCTCAAGTACTCACCTCTCTCTTCCCTCCTCTCATCTCTCTCTTCTCACATCCCTCTCTCTTATCTCCTCTCTCTCTCTCTCTCTCTCTCTCTCTCCTCTCTCTCTCTCTCTCTCCTCTCTCTCCCCCTCCTTTGTCTTTCTCCTCTCTTCTCTTCCCTTCTCCTCTCTTTATCTCTCTCCTCTCTCTTCTCTCTCTTTCCCTTTGTCTTCTCTCTCCTCCTTTCCTCTCTCTTCTCTCTTCTCTCTCTCTTCTCTCTCCTCCCTCTCTCTTATCTCTCCTCTGTAGCTCCCTCTCTTGCCCTTCTCTCTCCTACTCTCTATTCTCTCTTCTCTCTCTTCTTCTTTTTGCTCCCGCTTTCCTCCATTGGAAATTTGGGAGCCCTCCCAGAGGCGGAGCCTAAACTCGATCTGACCAGCCCTTCTGCCTTCTTTTTGTAGTGTTCGGCTCGGTAGGCCTCAAGCCCGTCTCATCTCAGTGGACCCCGGTGCATTTCCTTTTGTAGCATCTCTCTCTCCTCTCTCTCCTCTCTCAAATCTCTCTCTCCCATGCTCTCTCTGCCCTTCTCTCTCTACTCTATTCTCTCTCTTCTCTCTTCTCTCTATTCTCTCTCTCTGTTGCTTCTTTTCTCTCCTCTCCCCTCTATCTTCTCTCTCTCCTCTATCTTCTCTCTCCAACTTTCCTTCTCTTTCCTCTCTCTTGTCTCTTCTCTCTCCTCCCTCTCTCTCATTACTCTCTTCTCTCTCTTCCCTCTCTCTCATCTCTCTCTTCTGCATCCTCTCTGTCCATGCATATATATATTGCTCCTCTCTTCTCCATCTCTCTATCCTGCATTTCTCTCTCTCTCTCTCTCTCTCTCTCTCTCTCTCTCTCTCTCTCTCTCTCTCTCTCTCTCTCTCTCCTCTCTCTCTCTCTCTCTCTCTCTCTCTAAGCCCCCCTCCTTTGTCTTTCTCCCCTCTCTTCTCTTCCCTTCTCTCTCTTCTCTCTCCTCTCTCTTCTCTCTTTCCTTTGGCTCTTCTCTCTCCTCCTTTTCCTCTCTTCTCTCTTCTCTCTCTCTTCTCTCTCCTCCTCTATACTTATCTCTCTCCTCTCTCTGCTCCCTCTACGCCTTCTCTCTCTACTCTCATTCTCTCTTCTCTCTCTTCTCTATCTCCTCCTCTCTCTCTCTCTCTCTCTCTCTCTCTCTCTCTCTCTCTCCTCTCTCTCTCTCTCTCTCTCTCCTCTCTCTCTCTCTCTCTCTCTATTTCTCCCTCCTCTATCTCCTATCTCTCTCCCCTCTCTATCTCTGCCTATATCTCTATTTTCTCTCCTCTCTCTGTTCTCCCCCCTCTCTCTACCTTTCTCTCTCTTTTCTATTTCTCTCTCTCAGTCTTCTCCCTCCTCTCTCTTCTCTCTCCTCTCTCCCTCCTCTCTTTTCTCTCTCCTGGCTTTTTTTAGAACATTCTAGAAGGTTCTAGGATCATCAAGGCTTTTTAATTAGCCAAAGATTTCCATTGCCCCAGCCTTAACTAAGCATGGACTCTTTTTGCACTTATTCCTCGGCTCGGCCTTGGACCTCGCCTCCCAGTTTAGCCCATAGGCCAACATTTGCTACATTTATTATTCTAAGGTAAGTTAGCTAGCATTATGAAGCGTGCGAGGATATTCTAGAACATTCTATTTTTTGATTGTTTGTAAATCCATGTAGTCCTGCTACTAATTTCGTGTACTCATTAAGTCCAAAAGTCTGCGCCCATTAAAGGCTGACTCACACATATTAACATACACACATGTTAGGCCTTTCATTATTCTATCAAACTTAAATATTTTATTTATATATAAGTGCCTCCTTATACCTGACATTAAGGGTGTATGTTAGATAGTCTTTTAAATTATGCACCTTGGCATTGGCGTCTGCAATAGCGTAATTTGACTCCATCTTGTGAGGTGCACCTTGAGAGGGTAGCGTGGGGAGTTGTCCATGAGAAGCTGGCAGATGTTTGTGAGGTAAAGTCAACGGTCTCCAAAGGTCAGAGCCATTTGATTTATTGATTGTCATTGAGAATGCTAGGCGGATCGGATATTGTCTTCTAGTGAAGGGTATATGTGAATCGGATGAAGCGTTAAGTTGATTTTTGACAGCAGGTGGGGTGCCTCTGAATTCACGTGACTATCTCGCGTAAATTCTTTGTATTCGTGTGTGATCTTTATTAAGCGTGTTCCATTGCATAGAGCCCACCTCGGGATACATATTCTAAGTAACATCACTATTGCTCCCCACCTTGATATTAGCTTATGGTGGCATTAGGAAGGTGTGGTGATTGATGAATTCAATCGGGAAATTTCTAATGTCTCTTCATCTTCCGGATTGAGGGGTATCAATGCATTATATAGATTCTGGGCTCCATGCAATCTTTCGCGAGGGTCTTGTCACTAAGACTTCGATGTATCCTCATTTTTGGAATGAGTATAGATTTCTCAATAGATCTTCATCTTTAAAACGGGTCTATGCTTGTTCAAACACTTCATGGAATAATAATGTTATTTTAGGCGTGCGCCCCTTCCGGCTGATTCAACTTGGCGATCGCCGGGGAGGGTAGGCTCGTCATTCATTACGTTCTCAGGTAAGCCAAGCTTGATGAGTATTGAGACCGTGCGCTGGAGTCGCTAGCAGAGCCGTATGTTAGTTGCTGGATTTGAATGTCTGAAGTGTTCCCGCAGGGGTTGCTCTTGACACATTTGCAAGAATCTCCATCTTTTTAGCTCACCGTTTGATTCTGAGGCAATTGTTGCCTAAAATCACCGTAGGCCTATCTGACCATTCCCTTAGAATAGTGCAGAGATCTTGTCAATTTCCTTCAAAGCGGTATCTCTTTACTGGCGGCTGGCGTCAGTCGCGTCATGCTTAATTCATCCGCTTGCAAAAGTGTTGGCACTAGCATTCTATCCTTTTGTTTGCTCATTAGCCGCATAAGTCAGGATCTTTAGCCAGTGTGTCAGGATTTAGCCGGGGAGCCTTGAATGTAAGAGTGCCTTGTTTGGGCTCCCTTGAGTAAAAGAGCTCGCTATGCATCCGTACAGCATAACAACGAGTTCTCTTCCTTTTAGCATACTAATAATTGTGAAGGCGAGCGTTTTCCAGACCGGGACCATCCACATTTATACCACCGAATGGGATAGTTGGACTCCCTCCAATTACCGAAGAGCGGCATCATTCATTTCCTTTTGATGCAGATTAATTTTGCATATGGCTCATCACCTTTAAAAAGCTTTTCAAGGCTACATGAGGAATGTTTGATTGAGCGTGCATCGCTAATCACCGTGTCATTCTTGGTTACGGAAGTTGAATTATTTGTGATTTGTCCCATTGCAAGGAAGATTTCATTAATGGATAACAATCTTTTGCATTGTATGCATCTTTTTACTGGCATGTCATGGGCGCAATCTTACGCCAAGTGCAGCAGACTTTTCCCACCCAGTTCGATGGATCACGAGGAGGACCATATATGCAAATGAAAGGCGAGCGTTTATGCGCCAATTGGCGAGGCATCTGAAAGCTGTTGCATCGTCGGCGTTCTTTTCCCATTACTTGCATCATCTGCTAATAACCCAAGTTCATACTATTTTGTTTCATGAAATGTATTGCATTTGCTTTCCATTGACATTTTCATGTCCTCGAGAGCTAATGATACCTTTTTCTGTGACAATAGTATGGTAATCTGGATTCCATGTCTTTGGTGACATTATACATTCTTGGGGAATTAATTTGTATTTGCCTTCCCTTATCTTCGGATGCGGCTTTTTATAAAATTATAATGATGCGGAGTTCTGGCGGATATATATATTGTCGAGGCGTGACATCAGCTATTTAACTCAAACCAAGCGTGGAAGGCATCGTATGCTTCGGCTGTGACCGCGTTCCAAAACAGTTAGTTCTTGACCTTGCTCATAATGTCTGATTTGCTTGTTGGAGCAAATGGACGAGCAATCTGCTCATAATATGACAATAGTTAGTATTAATAAAATAGTGTAGTTCCCAATTAAGCGACGTACACGGTATGGGATGTGTCATGCATTTTGTAACCGTGTTCTCACATTGGCAGTGCGGTGTATCTTGTATCGAAACTCTTGTGTATCTAGATCCCAATTATATGTGGCTTGGATATTTATTATGCCGGATGTCTTTGATAGCATATTACTTGCTCGATAAATTGGCCTTTTATGGATATACTTAAAAATATACTTTTATTAGCGCAATGTAACAGTACGCTCACATTTATATGGCAAACATACTTCTTTAGAGAGATAGGCATTGTATGGAACAACCATCGGTAATACATCATTCTATTCCTGCTTATATTGAATGCGGGCGTCTTCTATATTGCGGGTAATAAATTCTCTTTAAGGTAGAGTGCTTCAGCAAATGCTTTGGAAAGCCTTTAGAACACTCCATTGTTCGATCTTTTCATTGATTTCATACGCCGTAGAGGCATGGATTCCATGCTAGCCGTGCCTACAATTTCATACAATTGGGGTCTTCAATGGATCACGGTATATAAATAGAAAAACATCACCGGACTTTACTTACATTACCATATCAACCCTGGAAATAACAATCTGATGTACATACAGTATTCGGCTTTTCGTGATCTATCCAGTAAACCGGCTATCATTCCTTTATCTGCTTGTTCCATTATTAATAGCGCATGTAATGATCTTGTTAGACCCGCTTTTTGATATTCAATTGTATATGAATAGGCCTTAACTTTTCCAAAATATCTCTCTCTAAAGATATCATAGAGGATTTCCATTAGTTTCGTGTGGTACCTGCGATGCTGACCGTCCGGGTCTATCCTCTGTGATTAGCTACTACTTCAAGTTATCACCGTGATTCACGGCCAATTTAGCCGTACCCGCGTGCATGTAAGGAATAGGTGCGGCTTCCCAAATCTTCTTACGATGCCATGGAATCTTGATGGATTTTGTTGCATAGCGCGTGCACCACCAATAAGCGAGCGATGGCAAGATAACCAATGCGTCCGGAATACGATCAACGTACTTGCAGCGCATGGAACACGCAATCAATCAAGCCCTCATACATCTCACCAAACCGGGGCTCTTTTGATTGGCGATAAAATTTAAGGTATTGGCCTCTATTCTTGCGTCGCATCAATATGAATTATTTAGCGTCGACTCTTCTTGAAATCAGCGGGGCGTGAACTCAAATTTAAAGTCTTCATCGGTTTTGTATTCCTTGGCGTGCCAGTACATACAAATAGTATTGCAACATGGACACATTTTGTCTCGGCCAGGCTCGTGAAGCAATTGCTTGGTTTCTCATATTCATTTGCCACCCCTTGTCACCCAGACGGTGTGTAATGGATAAGTAGGCGATGCATGTATGGGTGTTAATGGCAATGTATTTTTGAGGCCCGTAGCGCGATGGATGCATATATCCCTGTTAAAAGGTGAAATACTCCATCCTAGTTACAAATATCACGACAACCTCATTGGCTGAATCACCGAGGGTTGTATCTTACCCATGAATCTGATCGCCCTATCATCGGAAGTACATTCTTGCGCCCGGTGTTCGATAAACAGCGGAGTACATCTTCCTCTGCCATTGCATCATATCACCGAGCACGTGCAAATGGATTCCTGCTCCTTATTTCTAAGTCAAAGGCGCCTCATAAGGTCTATATCACATTACTGCATTGTGCACATTTTAGCATGGCAGCTCTTAGTTTGCATATTCCATGTCTAAAGAATGCATAATTCGTATATCGCTGATTGACGCATTATCATCGGGGATGGCGAGGCCAGGATCTATGATAGACTTGGCCATGGATCTTAAAGCAATATGGGCCTGGTCTATTGAATTCTTTGTATACGCTCCAGAGATGATACAAATGCCAATGCATTATTATAGAGATGCGATATATGATTTGAATTCCTTACTTTTGGGTGATCTCCAATTAATAAGTGGTATAATAGCAGGCATTAGGCGTCAAAGGAGAAACTACTTGCCATTAAAGCAACGCCGATATCATCATGCTTAAATGTTGGTGCATGACAATACTTTCGCATTCACGGTCTAGTTCTCCGCAGTGATGAGGCTCAGCGTGCTTTGAATAATTAGTAAGGCTATTACGTAAGTTGAAGGACTATCTCGATTCTCGTTCTTACGTTGAGCCTCTGATGTAACCTCTCAATGTGTTCCTCCTCTGTACCCCGCCATTTAGGGCGAGAGCCTGCTTGCAGCCCTCTCCTCGCATGGTGGGCCAGCACAGTGCACTCGCATCCGTCTCTCTCTCACTGGCGGGCCCGAGGCACGCCCCGCCAGCCCACTTCTTTTGCATGATCGCCAACCTAGCGACGCAGCCTACGCATCCGTTCCCTCTGGCGGGCGAGCACGCTCGCAACCGCCTGTACGCATGATCGCCAACTTTGGCGGCCGCTCGCATCCGTTTCCCTCTGGCGGGCGCCTAAGCACGCTCATAGCCACGCCTAACTGCGCATGATAAGCCAGCAGCGTACGCTCATATCCCAACGTTTCAGCACAACGCGGGGTACGCTCATGGCCGCTATTACCTTGATAAGCCAACTTTTAGCTGACCGCAGCTCATCGGATTTCCTACTGTTTGTTGGCGGAGTGCGCTCATGGCCACTTCATACCTTGATGAGCCAGCTTTGGCGGCCGCGCTCAGCATCAGTTTTGCTGGCGGGCAGCGAGTCGCTCGCGGCCCGCCCCATTGCTTGATGAGCCAACACAGCGACCTTGGCTGCATCAGTTTCTCTGGCTGAGCCTTCGAGATGCGCTCATGGCCACTTGTTACTTGATGAGCCAGCTTTGGCCCGGCCGCTCCTCCTCTACTTCTCTACTCTTTATTTGTATATGTTTCTGCGATATTAAATGACTCTATCCGGCCTTAGCAGCCAAGCTCCTCTGAATTGTCTCTGTTGCAAGTGGCAGGCTGTTTTACATTTTAGTATCTTTCCTATCACCAGTAGCATCTGGCTTCGGCATACTCCTCGGTGTCTCCTCTCTTTGTCTGCTTGGCATTGTTCTATTTTCTTTTTTCTCAATTAACAATTTATTACGCACAAAACAATATATAGAAACGGTTAGAATAATGACTCTGGAATATGTAAGGATGGAAGTCACCTGATGCAACGATGCAGAATAATTTATTTTGAGTGTTTGCAAAAGTTCCTGAAACTTTACATTTTAGGTGAGGTGCTTGCCCATGAGCATCTAGAACATTCTAGAACATTCCATTTTTAGAATATTCTATTTTGAATGTTCATAAAGTTCTACTAAAACTTTCTATTTTTTAGGTAAGTGCCTTTTCAGAGCATTTGAAACATTCTAGGACATTCATTTGCGGGATTCTTGTGAACTTTTCGAGAAAGAAGCTTTCTATTTACACCCAGGCTTAGTATTTTCTATTCTTAGGCTAGTTATACTGCGAGGCATGTGAAACACTCCCGGAACATTCTATTTTTGAACATTTGTAAAGTTTGAAAAACCTAATTTCAAACATGCTAGAAGATTCTCACGGCATTCGGAGCATTTAAAGATTATAGAGACATTCCACATTTCTCTAGAACATCCTAGGGCATCCTTGAATTGTTTGCAAAGTTCCTGGAAACTTTCTGTTACACCAGGACATTCTAGAAGATTCAGGACATTCCATCAAAGAAAACTTTCTATTTTGGGCGTAGGGGGCACATTAAGGTTCTACAATATGCTCTTCTAGGGAAAGTTTCCATTTCAGGACTTATGCTACACATGTACCATTAAAAACATTGTAGAGAAATATTATAAAATCTTGTCCGAACTACATCCTAAAGCTTTCTATTTATGGACATTGTAGGCATTCTATTTTGCCTTCTTCACAAATTCTTTATTTTAGATTCATTAATAAGGGGTTTTCTATCTTTATATCACGAAACTTTCTATTTTTTGGACATTGTAGAGCATTCTATTACGTGTCCATTACAAGCTGTTTATATTTAGATTGATGGCTAAAAGTTTCTATTCTTGATAGATGCGTCACAGATACAAACTGTGATTCTATGTATGTCTAAACTATTTGGTCATTGCAAAGTATTCTATTTGGCTAACATTGATCCATGGAAAGTTTCATAGCTTCTATCTTGATTCTTTTGTAAATTTTCTATTTCTAAGATTGCTAGATGACTATCTGCATTGTGTTCTAGAATCTTTTTGACATCATTCTACTTTAAGCTTTTGTAAAATCTTAGAAAACTTCTTATTTTCATACCAAAACATTCTAGGGTTTTCTAACTGTTACAAATTCCTAAAAGCAGGTTTAGAAAAGTTAATATTTGTAGGTTGAATATCTAGATTATTTAAAATTTTGGAAAAAGTTTTCATATTTTTAAATTGAAGTTAACTACTTCTGATTTCTAAACTTCAACAAGTCACTAAACTTAAATGTCCATCTTCAAACTCATTTTATACCTTTATATAGTGGAAAAAGAGGTTCTTTTAAAACATGAATGCATGTGGGATATTTCTCACAAACCTAAATCCATGTATTTATATACTAAAAGAGCTCTTTTTGCAAGAATGCATGTGGGATATACATGCAGCATTTTTCAAATTGATTGAGCACACCCTTAACTATATTTGGACATAATTTTTAGTTACTTAATGATTGGTTTAGTGGTAAGGATGGTGGGCTTGTCTGTGATGGCGAGTTGAATCCACAATAACTGTAGCGTTTTAAAGGGGGCTTAGAAACTGATTCTCTGCTCTCTTCTCTCTCCCTCTCTTTCTCTCTCTTCTCTTCTCTTGATCTTTAGCCCCCCCTCTCTCTCTCTCTCTCTCTCTTGCCCCTCTTTTCTCTCTCTTCTCTCTCCTCCTGCCGCTCTCCTCTCTCTCTCCTCCCTCTTCTCTCTCCTAGAAAGGGCGGGCACGGCTGGTAGAGCCCTTTCCCTATTTCTTTCTCGGCTCATTTGGAAACCTCGTGGCCCTACTTCTCGATTTGGGCCCACCCATGGTGCCCTATCCCTCTTTTCTCTCTCCTCTCTCCTCTCTCTTCCTCATCTCCTTCTCTCTCTCTCTTTCTCTTCTCTCTATCCCTCTCCACAGTGTCTCTCTTCTCTCTCCTCTCTCTCTTCTTTACTGTCTCCTCTCTTATATATAAATGCCTCTCCTCTCTTTTCTCCCATCCCTGTCTTCTCTTCTCTTTGTCTTTACCCTCTCCTCTCTCTCTCTCCTCTGTCCTATCTCTCTCTATTTCTCCCCCCTCTCTACATCTCCCCTCTGTCTCTATTCTCTCTCCTCTCTCTCTCTTCTTTGTCTCTCCTCTCTCCTTCCTCTCTCTCTCTCTCTCTTCCATCCTTCTTCTCTCTCTTCTCTCCTTCATGCTCCCTTCTCTCTCTCTCTCTATCTTTTCTCTCTCTCTCTCAGTATTTCTCTCTCTCTCTCTTCTCTCCCTCTTCCTTCTCTTCTCTCTCCTCTCTCTCTCCTCTTTCCTCATCTCTCTTCTTTCCCTCTCTCTCCCCTCTCTCTTCCCTCTTCCTTTCTCTCTTCTCTCTCCTCTCTCTTCCCTCTTCCCTCCCTCTTCTCTCTCCTCTCTCCTCCCTCCTCCCTCTCCTCTCTTCTCTCTCTCCTCTCTTCTCTCTCTCTCCTATCTCTCACTCTCTCTCTATTTTCCTCTCTCATCTCTATTTCTCCTCCTCTCTCTTATCTCCTATTTCTCACCATCTCTATTTCTCTCCTCTTCTCCCCTCTCTCTGCAACTTTCTCTCTCTTTTCTATTTCTCTCTCCATCGTGTGCTTTCCCCCTCTCTCTCCTCTCTCTTCCTCTTTTCTTCCTCTCTTCTCTCTCCTCCTCCTCTCTTTCTCTCCTCTCTCTTTGTTTCTCTCTCTTTCCTCTCTCCTCCCTCTGTCTCCTATTCTCTCTCCTCTCTCTTGTTGTCTCTCCTCTCTCCTTGCTCTCTCTCTCCTCTCTCTTCCATCCTTCTTCCCTCTCTCCCTCTCTTCCCTCTTCCCTTTCTCTGCTTCTCTCTCCTCTCTCTTCCCTCCCTCTCCTCTCTTCTCTCTCTCTCCTCTCTCCTCCTCTCCTATCTCTCTTCTCTCTCTCTCCCTCCTCTCCTCTCTCTCTCCTCTCCTCTCTCTCTCTATCTCTCTCCTCTCTCTCTATTTCTCCCCTCTCTCTATCTCCTATCTCTCTCCTCTCTCTATCTGTATCTCTCTCCTCTCTCTCTATTTCTCCCTCTCTCTACATCTCCTATCTCTCTCCTCTCTCTGTCTCCTATTTCTCTCCTCTCTCTCTCTATTTCTCTCCTCTCTCTCGTTTCTCTCTCTTTTCCTGGCTCTCTCTCTCCTCCTCTCTCTCTCCTCTCCTCTCTCCTCTCTTCTCCTCTCCTCTCTCCTCCTCTCTCTCCTATCTCTTTCCTCTCTCTGTTCTCCCCTCTCTCATCTCCCTCTGTCTCTATTCTCTCTCCCTCTCTCTTCTTCGTCTTTCCTCTCTCCTTGCTCTCTCTCTCTCTTCCATCCTTCTTCTCTCTCTTCTCTCTCCTCCCATACTTACTTCTCTCTCTCTCTATCTTTCTCTCTCCTCTATATTTCTCTCTCTCTTCTCTCCCTCTTCCTCTCTCTCAGCTATCTCTCCTCTCATTTTGTCTCTCCTCTCTCCTTGCTCTCTCTCCTCTCTCTTCGTCCTTCTTCTCTCTCTTCTCTCTCTCCTCCCATCCTCCCTTCTCTCTCTCTCTGTCTTTCTCTCTCCTCTCTGTTCTCTCTCTCTCTCTTATACTTCTCTCTTCTCTCCTGCCCTCTCTCTTCTCTCTCTCTCTCTCATCTCTCTTCTTTCCCTCTCTCTTCCTCTTCCTTTCTCTCTTCTCTCTCCTCTCTCTTCCCTCCCTCTCCTCTCTTCTCTCTCTCTCCTCTCTCCTCTCTCTATCTCTCTTCTCTCTCTCCTCCTCTCCTCTCTCTCTCCTCTCTCCTCTCTCTCTCTCCTATCTCTCTCCTCTCTCTCTGTTCTCCCTCTCTATCTCTCATCTCTCCTCTCTCACATCTATCTCTCTCCTCTCTCTCTATTTCTCCCTCTCTCTCTCCCTATCTCTCTCCTCTCTATCTCCTGTTCTCTCCTCTCTCTCTATTTCTCCTCCTCTCTCTCTACCTTTCTCTCCTCTTTTCTTCTCTCTCTCCTCTCTCTCCTCTCTTCTCTCTCCTCTCTCCTCTCTCTCTCCTATCTCTTTCCTCTCTCTCTTCTTCTCCCTCTCTCTATCTCCCTCTGTCTCTGGTCTCTCTCCTCTCTCTTCTTAGATCTTTCCTCTCTCCTTGCTCTCTCTCCTCTCTCTTCCATCCTTCTTCTCTCTTCTCTCTCCTCCCATGCTCCTTCTCTCTCTCTCTATCTTTCTCTCTCCTCTATATCTCTCTCTCTCTCTCTTCTCTCCCTCTTCCCTCTCTTCTCTCTCCTCTCTCTCACTTATCTCCTCTTCTTTCCCCTCCCTCCTCCCCTCTCTCTTCCCTCTTCCTTTCTCTCTTCTCTCTCCTCTCTCTTCCCTCCTCTCCTCTTCTCTCCCCCTCTCTCCTCTCTCTCCTCCTCTCCTCTTCTCTCTCTCCCCTCTCCTCTCTCCTCTCTCCTCTCTCTCTATCTCCTGTTTCTCTATCTCCTATTTCTCTCCTCTCTCTCTATTTCTCCCCTCTCTCTCTTCCTTTCTCTCTCTTTTCTGTTCTCTCTCCTCTCCTCTCTCTCCTCTCACCTCTCTCCTCTCACCTCTCCTCTCTCCTCTCTCTCTCCTATCTCTCTATTTCTCCCCTCTCATCATCTCTCTCCTCTCATCTCCTGTTTCTCTATCTCCTATTTCTTTCCTCTCTCTCTATTTCTCCCCTCTCTCTGCTTTTCTCTCTCTTTCTATTTCTCTCTCTCCCTCTTCTCCCTCCTCTCCTCTTCTCTCCTCCTCCTCCTCTCTCTTCTCTCTCTAGCTTCATTCTGAGCTTGTTCTAGAAGGTTACAGGATCATCAAGGCTTTTAATTAACCAAAGAGATTTTCATTGCTTGACCTTAATGGCATGGACTTCATATTAATTCAAGAAAGGCGGGTTGGTCTAGTGTGGAGGTAGGGTGGGGGTTTGGGGGCATGGGAGTTCAAGTCATTGGTAAACCAAAAAGTACATGCCACTAAGCAGGAGCTTTTTGAGAAACCAAGGCCACGGAGGGCGGTCCAAACCGTGGCGCATCCTCCCCTTGTCAGGATGGTGGTGGAATACTCACTCCTCCACGGACTGCTCCTCCGCGAGGGGCGCTTTTCTTTGCTCCTTTCTCGGCTCGGTAGGCCTCCGTGACCTGCTCTCGGTTGGGCCACCCATGTGCCTATCCCTATCTCTTCCTCTTTTCTCTCTCCTCTCCTCCTCTCTCTTCCCTCATCTCCCTCTCTCTCTCTCTTTTCTCTTCTCTCTATCCCTCTCCCAGTGTCTCTCTCCTCTCTCTTCTTTCTGTCTCCTCTCTTCTCTCTCTTGTCCTCTCCTCTCTTCTCCCTCCTCTGTCTTCTCTTCTCTTTGTCTTTACCCTCTCTCTCCTCTCTCTCTCCTATCTCTCTCCTCTCTCTATTTCTCCCCTCTCTGTCTCCCTCTGTCTCTTTTCTCTCTCCTCTTTCTTCTTTGTCTCTCCTCTCTCCTTGCTCTCTCTCCTCTCTCTTCCATCCTTCTTCTCTCTCTTCTCTCTCCTCCATGCTCCTTCTCTCTCTCTCTCTATCTTTCTCTCTCCTCTGTGTTTCTCTCTCTCTCTCTCTCTTCTCTCCCTCGGCCTCTCTCTTCTCTCTCCTCTCTCCTCCTCCTCTCTCTCATCTCTCTTCTTTCCCCTCCTCTCTTCCCTCTTCCTTTCTCTCTTCTCTCTCCTCTCTCTTCCTCCTCCTCCCTCTTCTCTCCTCTCTCTCTCCTCTCCTCCCTCTCCTCCCTCTCATCTCTTCTCTCCCTCTCCTCTCCTCTCTCTCTCCTATCTCTCTCCTCTCTCTATTTCTCCTCTCTCTATCTCCTATCTCTCTCCTCTCTCTATCTCCTATTTCTCTCCTCTCTCTATTTCTCCCTCTCTCCTAAACCTTTCTCTCTTTTCTATTTCTCTCTCTCATCTCTCTTCTTTCCCCCCTCTCCTCTCTCTTCCCTCTTTTCTTCTCTCTCTTCTCTCTCCTCCCTCCCTCTCTCTTTCTCTCTCCTCTCTCTTCTCTCTCTCCCTCTCTCTCTCTCTATGTCTCTCTCTCCCCTTTCCCTCTTCTCTCTCCTCTTCTCTCTCCCTATCTCCTCTCTCTCCTCTCTCTCCCTCCTTTTCTCCTTCTCTCCTATCTCTCTCTTCTCTCTCCTCTCTCTTCTCTCTCTATTTCTCCCTCTCTCCTCTTCTCTCTCCTCTCTCACCATCTCCCCTCCTCCTCTCTCTTCTCTCTCCTCTCCTCTTCTCTCTAATCTCTTCTCTCTCTTCTCCCTTTTCTCTCTCTCTCTTCTCTCCTCTCCTCTCTCCTCTCTATCTTCTCTCTCTCTCTCTATCTCTCTCTATCTCCCCTTCATCTTCTCTCTCCTCTCTCCTCCTCTCTCTTCTCTCTCTCCCCTCTCTCTCCTCTTTATCTCTCCTCTTTTTCCTTCTCTCTCTGTATCTCTCTCCTCTCTCCTATTTCTCCCCTCTCATCCCTCTCTCTTCTCCCTCCTCTCTCTCCTCTCTCTTCCCTCTCCTCTCTCTCCCTCCCTCTCTCCCTCCCTCCTCCCTCCTCTCTCTCTCCTCTCCACTCCTCTCTCCTTTTCTCCTTCTCTCTCCTATCTCTTCCCTCTCTCTATTTCTCCTCTACTCACCCATCTTTCTCAATAATATGTCATATATAGGCATAATAGGCAAAATGTTGTATTAATATGTAGATGTAATGTAATATATGCATAATAATAATAAACGTAAAATAATAATAAGACATGCATAACGTGTTTTGCATATTTATATGTGCAGGAAACACGGGACATATTTTATATATAAATAATATGTCATATATGTAAAATAATAAAATATAATATATATAAAATAAAATAATATTTTATATATAAATATATATAAATATATATATATATATGTATATATTTATATATATACGTTTTTGTAAATATATGTAATGTATATATATATATATAAACATAGGCATAAAAATTATATGTGTGTGTATATGGCGTAACAAATATATAAATATATATAAGCAATAGGCTATATATAAAATATATAATATATATATATTATGCATATATAAACAATATATATTTATATATATATATATATATATATATATATATATATATATAATATATATATATATATTTATATATCCCTTTCCTCTTCTCTCTCCTCCCTCTCTCTCTCTCTCCCTCTCTCTCCTCTCCTCCCCTCTCTCTCTCTCTCTTCCTCTCTCCTCTCCTCTCTCTCCCATTTCTCTCCCCCTCTATCTTTCCACTCTTCTCTCCTCTTCTCTCTCCCCTATCTCCTCTCTCTCCTCTCTCTCTCCTTTTCTCCTTCTCTCTCCTATCTCTCTCTTCTCTCTCCTCTCTCTTCTCTCTCTCTATTTCTCCCCTCTCTCCTCTTCTCTCTCCTCTCTCACTGTCTCCCCTCCCTCCTCTCTCTCTTCTCTCTCCTCTCCCTCTTCTCTCTCCTATCTCTTCCCTCTCTTCCCTTTTCTCTCCTCTCTTCTCTCTCCTCTCTCCTCTCTGTCTTCTCTCTCTCTCTCTATCTCTCTCCTATCTCCCCTTTTCTGTCTTCTCTCTCCTCTCTCCTCTCTCTCTTCTCTCTCTCCCTCTCTCTCCTCTTTATCTCTCCTCTTTTTTCCTTCTCTCTCTCATGTCTCTCTCCTCTCCCTATTTCTCCCTCTCATCCCTCCTCTCTTCTCCCTCCTCTCTTCTCTCTCCTCTCTCTCTCCTCTCTCTTCCCTCTCTCCTCTCTCTCTCCTCTCCCCTCTCCCTCTCCTCCCTCCTCTCTCTCTCCTCTCCCTCTCCTCTCTCTCTCTCCCTTTTCTCCTTCTCTCTCCTATCTCTTCCCTCTCTCTCATTTCTCCCCTCTCTCTATCTTTCTCTCCCTCTCTCTCTCTCTTCCCTCTCCTTTTCCCTCTTCTATCTCCTCTCTCTCTCTCATCTCTCCTCTCTCCTCCTCCCTCTCTCTCCTCTTTCTCCTCTCTCTCCCATTTCTCCCCCTCTCATCTTTCCTCTTCTCTCTTCCCCAAGCTACGGAGCCTTCCTCTTCTCTCTCCTCTCTCTCCTCTCTCCCTCTCTCTCCCTCTCTCTCTCCTTCCTCTTCCTCTCTCCTCTCTCTCTCTCTCTCTCTCTCTCTATTTCTCCTCTCGATCTTTCTCTCTCCTCTCTTCCCTCTCCCTTTCCCTCTTGTCCCTCTCTCTCTCTCTCTCTTATCTCTCCTCTCTCCTCTCTCCTCTCTCTCTCCCCTTTTCTCCTTCTCTCTCCTATCTCTCTCCTCTCTCCCTATGCCCTCCCTCTCTCTGCTTTTCTCTCTCTTCTCTCTCTCTTCTCTCTCTCCTCTCTCTCTCCTCTCTCTCTCTCTCTATCTTCTCTCTCTCTCTCTTCTCTCTCCCTTTCCCTCTTCTCTCTCCTCCCTCTCTCTCTCTCCCCTCTCTCTCTCTCTGCTCCCTCTCTCTCCTCTCTCTTCTCACCTCCCTCTCCCTCTCTCTCTCCCATTTCTCTCCCCTCTATCTTTCCCTCTTCTCTCTCACCAGCTTCGTCTATAACCTTCTAGAAGGTTCTAGCATCATTAAAGGCTTTTAATTGGCAAAGGTACATTACTGACCTTGGTAAATGTGGACTTCCTATTCTTTCAAGAAAAGTAGGATTTGAGGTCTGAGTAGGTAAGGGTGGGGGTTTGGGGCAATGTCGAGTTCAAGTCCATGGTAAAGCAAAAAATTTTGTCCACCAAACTTGGGAGCTTTTTGAGGCCAAGGCCTGGGGCCGACAGGATCAACCCGTGAAGCATCCTTGTATCCATCGATGGGGTGTGAAATACTCACGGTAGCTATTCTTTTATAAATATTAGACTAGAAAGGGCAGAGCGTAGTAGAACTCCCTTTTCTTTGCTCCTTTCTGGCTCGGCCCGACCTCGTAGGCCTCAGTTTGGGCCCAGAGCCATGCCTCTGCCTCTCTTTTTGCTCAGCCTTTCCCTGCGGCTCGGTAGGCAACCCGGCGGTGGCCGCCAGCCTCAGTTTGGGCTTGACCGTGCCCTACTCTCCCTCTCTCTTTCTTCTCTCTTCTCTCATCTCTTCCTCCCTCTCTTCTTCTCTCCTCTCTTCTGTCCCTTTCCACGTACATCTTTCTACTGTCCTTTCTCTCCTGTCTCTCTCCTCTCTCTTCTTTTCCCTCTCTCTCTCCTCTCTCGGCTTTCTCTCTTCTCTCTCCTCCTCTCTCCTCTCCCTCTCTGTTTGACTCTCCTCTCCTCTTCTCTCTCCTCTCTCCTCTTTCCCTCTCTCTCTCTTCCATATCTCTCTCTCTCTCTCTCTCCTCTCTCTCTCTCTCCTCTCTTCCCTCTCATTTCTCTTCTCTCTCCTCTCTTCGGCTCTCCTTTCTCTTTTCTTTCTCCTCTCTCTTCTTTTGCCAGCCTCTCTCTCTCTTCCTCTTCTCCCTTATCTCTTCTCTCTCTCTTCTCCCTTTTCTCTCCTCTCTCTTCCTCATCTCTCTCTCTCTCCTCTCTCCATCTCTCCTCTCTGTCTTCTCTCTCTCTCTCTCTCTCCTATCTCTCTCAGGTCTTCCTTTTCTGTCTTCTCTCTCTCTCTCCTCTGTTCTCTCCTCTCTTTCCACTCACTCTCGTTTTTTCTCTCCTCTTTTTCCTTCTCTCTCTCACATCTCTCTTCTCTCTCTCTATTTCTCCCTCTCTCATGCCTCTACACATGCCTACTACCAATTCTAAAGTATCACTTATGGGAAGAACACTACTAATTTCAAAGTATCACTATGAGATCTTACTCACATCACACTCACATGGTATTTCCTGAGTCTTATTCACACATATTGCTCAACCCTCTATTGCATTACCAACAAAGTATCATTCATGGAGTAACATACTCACACATGCCCATGAGGCCACATCTACCCTCTACTACCAATTCTAAAGTATTATGTCGAATTAGGAAGTATCACCCATGTAGGCTTACACACACCATCATACTTATCACACTTACTACCAATTCAAGCATTACCTCGAATATTCTATTTTGAGCATTTGCAAGGTTTCAAAACTCTACTTTTAGTGAGGTTAGCTTCTAGAGCAAATTGAACGCCCTATAGCATTTAGAACACTTTAGAACATTCTATTTTGTTTTGAGTTTGTAACCGCATTTTAGACTAGTACTTTCTATTTTTTAGGTGACATGCTTACCCTAAGAGCATCACGAAACATTCTAGGACATTCTATTTGAGTTTTACAAAGAGTTTAAGCAAACTTTCTATTTTAGACTAAAGTTTCTATTTTAGGCGGGTACTTACCTTTGAGTATACGCAGCATTCGGAGACATTCTATTTTGAGCATTTGCAAAATTTCCAAAAAACTTTCTATTTTTGGATTGAGGTGTTACCCATGACCATCACCGCAGCATTCGAACATTCTATTTTGAGCATTTGCAAGTCTTAACAAACTTTCTATTTTTTAGACTAAACTTTTCTATTTTGGTGAGGGTGCTTACTTATGAGGCACCTACAAAGTATTATTCATGAGTAACATACTCCACACATGCCCATGAGGCCACATCTGCTACCTTTCTAAAGTATGTCAATTCAAAAGTATCATCCATGTGAAGTTTCACAGCGCACCATCATACCATGCATATTTATCAATTCCAAAAGTATCCTCCGGAATATTCTTTTGAGCATTTTGCAAGGTTTCAAGAGCTTTCTACTTTTAGCATTTGGAACATTCTAAGACATTCTATTTTGGGGATTTCTTGCAAAGTTTTATGAAACTTTTTGTTTTTACACTATGTTACTTTCTATTTTAGGCTGAGATGCTTGCCTAGTGCATGCGAAACATTCCTAGGACATTATTTGGAGTTTTACAAAGTATAAATAAACTTTTCTATTTTTAATTTAAAACTTTTCTATTTTTTAGGTAGGGGTGCTTACCTTTGAGCACACGGAACATTCCAAACATTCTATTTTGAGGCATTTGCAAAGTTTCAAAAACTTTCTAGTTTTTGGTGGGATGCATTACCCTGATGTCTGCAACATTCGGAACATTCTATTTTGGGGCATTTTGCAAAGTCTTAAAACTTTCTATTTTTAAGTGACTTTCTGTTTTTGGTAGGGTGCTTGCGGAGCACACCAGGACATTCCACAATATTATTTTGAGCATTTGCAAAGTTTCAAAAACTTTCTATTTTTAGGCTGAGGTGCTTACCCATGAGCACACGGAATATTACCACAACATTCTATTTGAGGCATTTGCAGTTTGAAAAAGTTTAAGCAAAACTTTCTATTTTTATTTGAAACTTTCTATTTTTAGGCTGAGGTGCTTACCGCGGAGCACACGGAACATTCAGGTACATTCTACTTTTGGGCATTTGCAAAGGTTTCAAAAACCTTTCATTTTTTGGACTACGACTTTCTATTTTTAGGCGGGGTGCTTGCCCATGAGGCACACCGGAACGATCCCACAACATTCTATTTTGAGCATTTGCAAAGTTTCAAAAACTTCTATTTTTAGACTAGAGCTTTCTATTTTTAGGCCTGGCGTGCTTAGGCATGAGCACTGGAACATTCCATAACATTCTATTTTGAGCATTTGCAAAGCTGAAAAACTTCTATTTTTAAATTTGAAACTTTCTATTTTAACTGAGGTGCTTACTCATGAGCACCGGAACATTCCTAGGACATTCCAAGAGGGTTACAGAACATTCTAGAACATCCCTACGGTATCCTTGGATTAATTGGGCCCCGGGCTTAGCTAAGCATGGAGTTCCCATTCTTTCAAGAAAGGCTGGCGGTTGGTCTAGTGGTAGGGTGGGGGTTTGAAGTGATGTCGGGGTTGGTCAGGTAGTAAACCAAAAATTTTGTCCCGCAAACTTGGGAGCACACGAGGGCCCAAGGCCCGCAGGCAGCAGAGATGGCGCTTCCACATAGGCCTCCTTCCGTCGGATGGGCGGATTACTCACTCACTCTCACCCTAGCGGACGCTATTTCTTTATTATATTAGACTAGAAAAATTTGGGCGGCCAGTGGCCTGCCTCTTTGCTCCTTTCTCGGCTCGTAGGCCTCCGTAGGCCTGCCTCAGTTTAGGCCACCATGTGCCTTATCTCCATCTCTCCTTTCCTCTATTCTCTCTCTTCTCTCTCCTATCTCTCTTCTCTCCTCTCTCTCCTCTCTCTTCTTTCCCTCTCTCTCCTCTCTCTTTCCTCTTTTCTTCTCTCTCCCCTCCCTCCTCTCTCTTTCTCTCTCCTTTCTCTCTCCTCTCTCTCCCCTCTCCCTCTGTCTCTATTCTCTCTCCTCTCTCTTCTGTCTCTCCTCTCTTTGCTCTCTTTTCCTCTCTCTTCATCCTTCTTCTCTCTTCTCTCTCCTCCCATGCTCCTTCTCTCTCTCTCTATCTTTTCTCTCTCCTCTCTGTTTCTCTCTCATCCCTCGTCTCTCTCTCATTTCCTCTACTCTCCTCCCTCTCCTCTCTCTTCTCTCTCTCCTCTCTCCTCTCCTCTCTCTCTCCTATCTCTCCTCTCTCTCTGTTCTCCGGCTCTCTATCTCTATCCTCTCTCCTCCCTCACATCTCATTTCTCTAACTCCTATTTCTCTTCTCTCTCTCTATTTCCTTTCTCTCTGCCTTTCTCTCTCTTTTCTGTTCTCTCTCTCCCTCTCTCTCTCCTATCTCTCTCCTCTCCTCCTCCTCTCCTCCCTCTCCTCTCTCCTCTCCTCTCCTCTCTCTCCTCTCTCTCTCCTCCTCTCCTCTCTCTCTATTTCTCCCCTCTCTATCTCCTATCTCTCTCCTCTCTCTATCTCCTATTTCTCTATCTCCTATTTCTCTTCTCTCTCTCTAGCCTTCTCCCCTCTCTCCCTCTTCTCCCTCCTCTCTCTTCTCTCTCCTCTCTGCACTCCTCTCTCTTCTCATATTCTCTCTCCTCTCTCTGTCTTCTCCCCTCTTTATCCCTCCTCTCTCTCTCTCCTCCTCTCTCCCCCTCTCTCTCTGCCTTTGTGTCTTTTCCTCCTTTCCCTCTCCTCTCTTTTGTCTCCTCTCTCCTCACTCTCTCTTCTCTTTCTTTCGCATCTCTCTCCTCTCTCTTCTTTCCTCTCTCTCTCTCTCTTTATATATCTACTCTTGCATTATCAAACCTCCTCCTCTGTCTTCTTTGCACCATCTCTCTCTCTCACTCTCTCTTCCTCTTCTCTCTTCTTCCTCTCCTCTCTTTCTCCTCTCCTCTCTCTCTCATCTCTCTTCTTTCCCCTCTTTCTCCTCCTCTCTCTTCCCTCTTTTCTTCTTTCTCTTCTCTCCTCCTCCCTCCTCTCTTTCTCTCTCCTCTCTCTTTGTTTCTCTCTCTCTTCTCTCTCCTCCCTCTCCCTCTGTCTCCTATTCTCTCTCTTCTTTGTCTCTCCTCTCTCCTTGCTCTCTCTCTCCTCTCTCTTCCATCCTTCTTCTCTCTCTTCTCTCTCCTCCATGCTCCTTCTCTCTCTCTCTCTCTCTCTCTCTCTCTCTCTCTCTCTCCTCTCTCTCTCTCTCTCTCTCTCTCTTCCCTCTCTCTTCTCTCTTTTCTCTCTCTCATCCCTCTCCTCTCCTCCTCTCCTCTCTTCTCTTTCTCTCCTCTCTTCTCTCTCTCACCCATCTTTCTCCTCTCTCTCCTATTTCTCCCTCTCTCTATCCTCCCTCTCTCCTCTCTCCCTGTCCTCTCCTCTCCTCTCTCTCCTCCCTCTCTCTCTCTTTCTCCTCTCCTCTCTCTCTTCTCTTTCTCTCCTCTCTCCTCTCTCCTTTTCTCTCTCCTATCTCTCTCTCTCTCTATTTCTCCTCCTCTCCTATCCTATCTCTCTTCTCTCTCTCATCTCTCCCAAACCCCCACCCTATCTCTCTATCGAGGTTTTTACAAGTTTAAGAAACAAACTTTACATTTTTTAAGGTGAAACTTTCTATTCTTGGTAGAGGTGCTTACCTAGAGTATCTGACATTCTAGCACGTGCTATTTTTGGCATTTAGCGTTTCAAAAAACTTTCTATTTTTTTGGATTGATTGCTTACCCATGAGCATGCAGCATTCCATAACATTCTATTTTGAGCATTTGCAAAGTTTCAAAAACTTTCTATTTTTTAGGCGAAACATTCTATTTTAGGTAGGTGCTTACCCACTTGAGGCACTGGAGCGTTCAAAACATTCTGTGCGAGGCATTTGCAGAAGTTTTAAAACTTTCTATTTTGGTGAAAATTTCTATTTTTAGGCCAGAGATTATACCCATGAGCACAGGAACATTCCACAACATTCTATTGTGAGCATTTGCAAAGTTTAAAACTTCTATTTTTGAAGCTGGCTTCTAATATTTTTAGGCCGAGGTGCTTACTCCTTGGGCACTCTGGAACATTCTAGGACCAGGGGTCTAGAACATTCTAGAACATCTGAGTATCCTTCAATTAATTAGGCCCGGCCTTAACTAAGCATAAGGCCCTGTATTTTAAGAAAGAGCTGGTTGGTCTAATTAGTGAGGTGAGTTTGAGGCAATGTCGGGGTTAGGAGTCACAGTAGGCAAAATTTTGTCCACCAACCCAGGGCTTTTGAGGCCGGTCCGGTGGTAGAGATGCAGCTCGCATTAGGCCTCCTTCTTAGTCGGATGGGCGGATTTACTCCTCACCAGGCGCTCACTCCTGATTATTATTTCTTTGTTATATAAGACTAGAAGGGCGGGCGGCGGTGACACTTCTTGCGATATTCGGCAAGCAGGCCAGGCCATCAAATCTTTGGACTTAACATGCCCTTCCTTTTCTTTTGCTCCATTTCATAAACCATTTGACGGCAGTAGAACTGCAAAGCCTACTCGGATTGGTAGGCCATTGCTTCGGTTTGGGCCACCCATGTATATCTCCCGTCTCATATACATTCTCTCTTCTCTATATATCTCTTCTCTCCTCTCTCTCTCCTCTCTCTTGCGCCCTCTCTCTCTCCATCTCAACACTCTTTCTTCCTCCCCTCCTCACTCTCTTTCTCTCCTCTCTCTCTCTTCTCTCTCTCCCTCTCTAGCATGCTCTCTCCTCTCTCTTCTTTGTCTCTCCTCTCTCTTGCTCTCTCTCTTCCATCCTTCTTCTCTCTCTTCTCTCTCCTCCCATGCTCCTTCTCTCTCTCTCTCTATCTTTCTCTCTCCTCTCTGAGCTCTCATCCCTCTAGGTCTCTCTCTCATTCTGTCCTCTCTCCTCCCTCTCCTCTCTTCTCTCTCTCTCCTCTCTCCTCTCTCCTCTCTCTCTCTATCCTCTCTCCTCTCTCTCCTATTTCTCACTCTCTATCTCTCTCCCTCTCTCTCACTCCCTCTATCTCCCTGTTCTCTCTAACTCTGTTTCTCTTCTCTCTCTGTTTCTCCTTTCTCTCTACCTTTCTCTTTCTTTCTATTTCTCTCTCTTCTCTCTCTCTCTCTGTATGCCTCCTCTCCTTCCTCCCTCTCCTCCCTCTCCTCTCTCCTCTCTCCTCTCTCTATCTCTCTCACTCTCTCTCCTGTTTCTCCCTCTCTGTCTCTTCTCCTCTCTCTCTTTCTCCTCTCTCCCTCTCTCTCTTCTTCTGTCCTTCCTCTCTCTCTACATCTTTATGCATGGCAATAAATAAATAATAAAATAATAATAAATAATAATGCACGTTGGCAAAATAGGTAAAATAATAATAATAATAAAATAATAATGTTTTAGCGATAATAAAAATAATAAAATAAATATGTAACATAACGACGCGTTAATAATAATAATGACGGCAAAATAATAATATTAACGTTTTAAGTATATATGACATAATAATGTATGTAACAATATAATAAAATATTTATTAAAATATATATGACATATAATGTAAAATAAATATATGTTTATATATAATATATAAAATAACCGTATATATATATATGCCGTAAATATATATGCATATGGCTTTGCAGTGGCAAAATGTCATTTGCATATATATGTAAATATATGGCGCTAGCATTAATAATATAATAAAATATATATATTTATAACCTGACACTGTATATAATAATATATATTTGGCAATATATATATATATGGCTATATATATAAAATATTTGCATTTGATAAATGTTATATATATGTATGACGAAATAATAATGTGCAAAATAATAAATGGCAAAATGTTTAAAATAAATAATGTTTGACATGTAAATGTGCGTTCGTAATGTGTTTTGACATAATGTAATAAAATGTGTTTAGGTGACGGTACATGTAGTGTTTGTGTGTCATCGTAATGACGTAATAATAAAATATTAATGTTTGGACAATATGTGTTTAATAATAAATAAATAGTTAATGTAGTTATTAATATGTTTGTTTGATTATTAATAAATATTTGGTAAAATAAATGTATGTTGGTCATTTATTTATTATGTCAGACATGTAATAATGCAGTAAATAATAATAATAATAATATGTATATAATATATATGTGACAATATATAAAATTAAAATAATAAATAATAAATAAAATGTAAATATGTTTAATGACAATAAATATAATAATATATAAAATATGTAAATAATAATAAATAATAATAATATAAATTAATATGTAAATAATAATAATATGTAAATGTAAAATATGTCACCAATGTAATAAATATATATGTCATATCTCTCCTCTCTCCTCTCCTCCTCCCTCTCTCTCCTTACTCTCCTCTCTTCTCTCTCCTCTTCCTCTCTCCTCTCTCCTCTCTCCTCTCTCTCCTCCCACATCTCTCTCCTCTCTCTCTCTCTATTTCTCCTCTCTATCTCATCTCTCTTCTCTCTCTATCTCCTATTTCTCCTATCTCCTATCTCTCTTCTCCTCTCTATCTCCTATCTCTCTTCTCTCTTTCCTCTCTCCAAACCCCCACCACTATCTCTCTATCTGAGTTTTACAAAGTTTAAGCAAACTTTCTATTTTTAGGCGAAACTTTCTATTCTTGGGGCCAGAGGTTACTTACCTAGAGCATCACAGCATTTCCTAGCACATTCTATTTTGAGCATTTGCAATGTTTGAAACTTTCTATTTTGGATTGAGGTGCTTACCCGCGAGCATGCAGCATTCCATAACATTCTATTTTGAGCATTTGCAAGTTTTCAAAAACTTTACATTTTAGTGTGAGAACATTCTATTTTTAGGTAGGTGCTTGAGGCACGGAACATTCCAAAACATTCTGTTAGGGCATTTTGCAATGTTTTGAAAACTCTATTTTTAGACTGAAAATTTCTATTTTTAGTGAGACACCATGGTACACGGAACGATCCCACAACATTATTTTGAAAGGCATTTGCAAAGTTTTAAAAAACTTCTATTTTTAGTGAAACTTTTCTATTCTTAGGCGAGGTGTAACTTACTCGCGGGCATCACGGAACATTCTAGGACATTCAAGAGATTCTAGAACATTCTAGAACATCCCGGTTCATCCACAGATTATTTGTTGACCTTAACTAAGCATGGACTTCCTATTGATACAGAAAAGGCGAAGTTTGGTCTAGTGGTAGGAGTGGGGGTTTGGGGAGACAATGTCAGGGGAGTTAGTCACAGTAAACCAAAAAATTTTGTCCACCAGGCAGGAGCTTTTGAGAGATTAAGTCCGCAGGACGGTAGGAATCGGCGCCATTAAGCGCCTCCTTCCTATACCGTCGGATGGGCGGATTTACTCACTCACTAACTTTTCTCACAGTTATTTATTCTTTATAATATAAGACTAGAAAGGGGCTGGGCACGGCAGTGGTTTCAACACCTCTTTAACTCCTTTCTCATTTCAGTAGGCCTCGTGACACCATGATTTTAGACCCACTTATACGTGCTCCTATCTCCTCTCTCTTTCTTCTTTTTCTTCTCTCTCTTCTCTCTCTCTCTTCTTTCTCTCCTCTCTTCTTCTCTCTCCTCTCTCTTGCATACATCCCCTCCACAGCCATTCTATCTTTCTGTCCTTTCTCTCCTCTCTCTCCTCTCTCTTCTTTTCCCTCTCTCTCTCCTCTCTCCTTTCTCCTACCTCCTCTCTCCTCTCCCTCTCTGTTCCCAGCTCTCCTCTCCTCTTTCCCTCTCTCTCTCCCATATCTCTCTCTATATCTATCTATCTATCACATCCTATCTATCTCTCTCTCTCTCTCTCTCTCTCTCTCTCTCTCTCTCTCTCTGCTCTCTCTCTCTCTCTCTCTCTCTTCCCCTCTCTCATCTCTTCTCTCTCCCTCTTTCAGCTCTCTTCCTCTCTCTTCTTTTCTCCTCTCTTCTTTGCCCCCCCTCTCTCTCTCCCTCTTCTCTCCTTATCTTTTTCTCTCTCTTCTCCTTTTCTCCTCCTCTCTCTTCCCTCATCTCTCTCTCTCTCCTCTCTCCTCTCTGTTCTCTCTCTCCCTTTCTCTCCTCTTTTTCTTTCCTCTTTTTCCTTCTCTCTCCTATCTCTCTCCTCTCTCTCTCTTCTCCCCTCCTCCTCCCCGCCTCCTCCCCGCATGCCCCTCCTACCAATTCTAAAATTATCGCGCTATAGAGAACATTACTAATTTCAAAGTATCACCTATGGGGATCTTACTCATCCAGCACTCCATGGTATTTCAGGTCTTATTCACATCTTGCTCAACCCTCTGTGCATTAGCAACAAAGTATCACTCATGAGTAACATACTCACACATGCCCATGTACTACCCATGTGAAGCTTACACACACCATGTACCCACATCACACTTCACTACCAAGTTCAAGCATTACCTCGAATATTCTGTTTGGCATTTGCAAGGTTTCTGAAACTTTCTGCTTTTTTGAGCATGAATTGGTTGCTTATGGCATCCTAGAACACTCTAGAACTTATTCTATTTTGAGTTTTTACAAAGTTTTAGCAATCTTTACTACGTTTTTAGACTACCGTACTTTCTATTTTTAGGCTGACATGCACTTTACTAAGAGCATGCAGAACATTCTAAGGACATTCTATTTGAGTTTTTACAAAGTTTTAAGCCAGCTTTCTATTTTTAGACTAAAGTTTCTATTTTTACTAGTGAGGGTACTTACCTTTGAGTATACGCACATTCAGGAACCCATTCTATTTTGAGCATTTGCAAATTTCCAAAACTTTTTTATTGTTTGCCATGAGCATCTGCAACATTCCAAAACAATCTATTTTGAGCATTTGCAAAGTCTTAACAAACTTTCTATTTTTAATTTTGAAAACTTTTCTTAGAGGTGCTTGCAAACCTAGGAAACCATTTCCACAATATTCTATTTTGAGGCATTTTGCAAAGTTTCAAAAACTTTCTATTTTTAGGTAGGGTGCTTACCCATGAGCACGGAACATTCCACAACCCATTCTATTTTGAGCATTGCAAACTTTCAAAAACTTCTATTTTTACTGAATTTGAAACTTTCTATTTTTAGGCGGGGTGCTTGCCGCGGGCACACCGGAACATTCTAGAACATTCTCTTTGTGGGCATTTGCAAGAGTTTCCAAAAACCTTTCTGTTACGGACCCGAGACTTTCTATTTTTTAGTAGGGTGCTTGCCCATGAGCACTTAGACATTCGAGAACATTCTGCTTTGAGCATTTGAAAAGGTTTAAAAATTCTATTTTTAATTTGAAACTCTCTATTTTGGTAGGGGTGCTTACCCATGAGCATGCTGGAACATTCCACCATTATTTTGAGCATTTTCAAAGTTTCAAAAACCTATTTTAAATTTGAAACACTTTCTATTTTTAGGCGGTGTAGCCTTATGAGCACACCGGAACGTCCCACACCATTATATATCAACATACGCAGCATTCTATAACATTCTATTTTAGTACATTTTGCGAAGTTTTTTAGCTTTCCTATTCTTAGGCTGAAACTTTCTATTTTTTAGGCGAGTTGCTTACCCATGGTAATTTGGGACATTCCACCACATTCTGTGACATTTTCGAGTTTCAAAGAACTTTATTTTGGTGAAACTTTCTATGCTTACCCGCGAACACACGGAACATTCCGAACATTCTATTCGAGCATTTGCAAGTTTTGAGGCTTTCTATTTTTAGGTAAAACTTTCTATTTTTAGGCGAGGTGCTTGCCCATGAGCCTGGAACATTCCGCAGATCTTCTATTTTGAGCATTTGCAAGAGTTTCAAAAAACTTCTATTTTTAGGCTGAGACTTTATTTTTGGTGAGGTGCTTACCCATGAGCACCGGAACATTCTAAGACATTCGAGATTCTAGAACATTCTAGAACATCCCTGAGTATCAGCAGATTAATTTATTTGTATAACTATGCATAGGGTGCATTACCGCAGGCACACAGGCATTCCGCAACATTCTATCAACATCTGCTGACATTCTATAACATTCTATTTAAGCATTTGTAAAGTTTTAAAAACTTTCTATTCTTCAGGCTGAACTTTTCTATTTTTTAGTAGGAGGTGCTCACCGCGGAGCATCTGGGCGATCTGAGAACATTCTATTTTGAGCATTTGCAAAGTTTTAAAACTTTCTATTTTTAGGCCAAAACTTTCTATTTTTAGTGAGGGTGCTTACCCATGAGCACACGGAACGTCCACAATATTCTATTTTGAGCGTTTGCAAAATTTCAAAAACTTCTATTTTTAGACATTCTAGAAGATTCTAGAAGATTCTAGAAGGTCTAGGACATTCTAAGATTGAGGTGCTTATCCGCCAGGCATCGGAACATTCCACCACCATTCTATTTTGAGCATTTGCAAAGTTTCAAAAGCTTTCTATTTTTAGTAGAAACTTTCATTTTTAGGTGACCTGTAGCCATGAGGCATCTGGAACATTCCACCACATTCTATTTTGAGCATTTTGCAAGGTTTCAAAAACTTTCTATTTTTAGTACGACACCATTTTAATTTGAGGTGCTTACCCATGACATCTGAACGATTCCACCATTCTATTTTAAGCATTTTTCCAAAGTTTCAAAGCTTTCTATTTTAGGCTGAGGAAAACTTTTCTATTTTTAGGTAGGGGCCTTTACCCGCGAGCACTTTGGAACATTCACAACATTCTATCAGCATCACGCAGCATTCCTACTTAACATTCTATTTTGAGCATTTTGCAAAAAGTTTTTAAAAACTTTCTATTCTTAGTAGGAACTTTCTATTTTTAATTTGAGGGTGCTCACCCATGAGCATCGGGCATTCGGAACATTCTATTTTGAGCATTTGCAAAGTTTTAAAAACTTTCTATTTTTAGTGAAACTTATTTTTAGGCTGAGGGTGTACCATGAGCACTGGAACATTCCACAATATTCTATTTGAGCATTTGCAAAATTCCAAAAACTTCTGTTACCAGACATTCTAGAAGATTCTAAGAAGATTCTAGAAAGATTAGGACATTCTAGAGATTCGAGGACGTGCAGAAGCTTCCTGGAAACAGCTTCTAGAACATCTGAACCATCCGCCGGATTGTTGGCACTCACCCTTAACTATGTATGAACTTCCGTTTTTGAAACCAATGCTTGGTCTAGTGGTAAGGGTGGGGGTTTGGGGGCAATGTCCGAGGTTAGAGTCATTAGTAGTAAAAAAAATTTTGTCACAAACTTGAGGAGCTTTTGAGGGCCAGGCCTGGACAGCAGAGATGTCAGCCGCATTAAGCCTCCTTCTGTCGAGATGGGCAGTTACTCACTCACGGACTCACTCACTCCTGACAGAGCCGGACACTATTTTACATTATATTAGACGGGCGGCGTGCCACTTTTCTGCTCCCTTTTCGTAGGCCTCATTTCGCCCTCCATTTAGGCCCACCCATGTACCTATCTCCATCTCTCTTTCTCTATTCTCCTCTGCTATATCTCACATCCTGCTATATATCTCTCTCCTCCTCTCGCTAACCACTCTCCTGCTGCTATACTCTCCTCCTCACTCTCTTTCTCTCTCACTCTCTCTTCTCTCTCTCCCTCCCTCTGTCTCTATTCTCTCTCCTCTCTCTTCTTTGTCTCTCCTCTCTCCTTGCTTTCTCTCTCCTCTCTCTTCCATCCTTCTTCTCTTTCTTCTCTCTCACTCCATGCTCCTTCTCTCTCTCACCATCTTTCTCTCTCCTCTCTGTTCTCCTCTCTCCTCCCTCTCCTCTCTTCTCTCTCTCTTCTCTCTCTCTCTTCTCTCTCTCCTATCTCTCTCCTCTCTCTCTATTTCTCAGCTCCTACATCTCCTATCTCTCTCCTCCCTCTATCTCCTATTTGCATAGCTCCTATTTCTCTTCTCTCTCTGTATTTCTCCCCTTTCTCTCTACACTTCTCTCTCTTTTTATTTCTCTCTATCCTCTCTCTCTCCTATCTCTCTCCTCCTCTCACCCCTCCCTCTCCTCCTCTCCTCTCTCCTCTCTCCTCTCTCCTCTCTCCTCTCTCTCTCCTATCTCTCTCACTCTCTCTCTATTTCTCCCTCTCTATCACAATCTCTCTCCTCTCTCATCTCCTATTTCTCTATCTCCTATTTCTCTCCTCTCTCTCTATTTCTCCCTCTCTCCTCTTCTCCCTCCTCTCTCTTCTCTCCTCCTCCTCCTCCTCTCTTCTCCTATCTTCTCTCTCCTCTCTTTATCTTCTCCCCCCTCTTTCTCCTCCTCTCTCTCTCTCCCTCCTCTCTCCCCTCTCTCTCTTTGTGTCTTTCCTCCTTCCCCTCTCCTCTCTCTTTTACGCTCTCCTCTCTCCTCCTCTCTCTTCTCTTTCTTTCCCTGTCTCTCTCCCTCTCTTTTCTTTCCTCTCTCTCTCTCTCTCTGCTTCTCCTCTCTCCCCTCTTCCTTTGTCACATCTTCTCTCCCCTCTCTCTTCTTTTAGATCTCCTCTCTCTCTCCTCTCTCTTCCCCTCTCCTCTCTTCTTCCCTCCTCCTCTTTCTCTCTCCTCTCTCATCTCTCTCTTCTTTCCCCTCTCTCTGCTCCTCTCTCTTAGTCTTTCTTCTTTCTCTTCTCTCTCCTCCCTCCTCTCTCTTTCTGCTCCTTCTCTTTTTGTTGTTTCTCTCTCTCTTCTCTCTCTTCCCACTCTCCCTCTTGTCTCTATTCTCTCTTCTTTGTCTCCTCCTCTCATCATGCTCTCTCTCTCCTCTCTCTTTATGTCTTCTCTCTCTTCTCTCTCTCCCATGCACTCCCTTCTCTCTCTCCTCCCTCCTCTCTCTCTCTCTACCCCCTCTTCCCTCTCTCTTCTCTCTCTTCTCTCCTCCTCATCCCTCTCCTCTCTCCTCCCTCTCACATCTTCTCTTTGTCTCCTCTCTCCTCTCCTCTCTCTCTATTTCTCCCTCTTTCTATCTCCTCTCTCCCTCTCTCCTATCTCTCTCCTCTCTCTCTCTCCTATCTCTCTCCTCCTCTCTCTCCTCCCTCCTCCTCTCTCTCACTCTCTCCTCTCTCCTCTCTCTCTCTCCTCTCTCTCTATTTCTCCCCTCTCTCTATCTCCTATCTCTCTTCTCTCTCTATGTCTGTTCTCTATCTCTATCTCTCTTCTCTCTCTATCTCCTGTCTCTTCTCTCTCTCCTCTCTCCAAAGCCCCCCACCTATCTCTCTGTCGAGGTTTTACAAAGTTTAAGCAAACTTTCTATTTTTAGTACAGGAAGCTTTCTGTTGTTGAGTGCTTGCCACTAGAGCATCTGCAACATTCTTTGATACATTTTGACGCATTTGCAGCGTTCAAAAAACTTTCTATTTTTTGGATTGAGGTGCTTGCCACTTGAGCATCTTGCCAGCATTCCATATTCTATTTTGAGCATTTACTGCAAGGTTTCAAAAACTTTCTATTTTTAGTGAGAGCATTACATTTTTTAGGTAGGTGCTTACCCATGAGCACGGAATTCCAGGAACATTCTATTCTGAGCATTTGCAAAGTTTTCAAAAACTTTCTATTTTTAAAGCGAAACTTTCTATTTTAGGCGGGGGTGCTTACCCATGAGCACACTGGAACGTCCACACATTCTATTTTTGAGCATTTGCAAAGTTTTCAAAACTATTTTTTGGAAACGCAAGTTTCTGTTTTTAGGCTGAGGTGCTTGCTCGCGGGCATGGAACGTTCTAGGACATTCCAAGGATTCTAGAACATTAGGAACATCTGGGGAGTATCCTTCAGTGGAGTAGACTCGGTATGTAACTAAGCATGGACTCCTTATTATTTCAAGAAAAGCCCGGTTGGTCTAGTGGTGGTGGGGGGTTTGGGGGGCAATGTCGGGGGGTTCAAGTCCATTGGTAAACCAAAAATTTTTGTCCACCAAACTTGGGAGCTTTTTGGAGGCCAAGGCCCGCGGACGGTAGAGATCAAGCCGAGAAACCCCTTTCTTTTTAACTCATTCCTCGGCTCTATTCCCCTCCCGATTATATTAGACTAGGTTGGCCCCACCCACGTGACCTTTTCTCTTGCACCCTTCCTCGGCTGAAGCCCCTCAGGAACCTGCTCGGTTTGGACATCCTGGGACCTATTCCATCTCAAACAAGCCTGCAAAGCCTATGTTTAGCCTACTTCCTTCCATTTGATAAATATATGTGTGTGTATTAAATATAGGGGAGCCTTCCTCTGTCTCTCTTTTCCTTCCTCTCTCCTCTCTTCTCTCTTCTCTCTCTCTCTCTTTTTCTCTCTCCTCTCTCTTCTCTTCTCTTTATCTTTACCCTCTCCCTCTCTTTTCTCTCTTCTCTTCTCTCTCTCTCTCCTCTCTCCTCTCTTTCTCTCTCCTCTCTTGTTTCTCTTTTGCTCCTTTCCTCGGCTCGCCCCATTCCGGCCTGCTCACGCCTCAGTTTGGCCCACCCATGTGCCCTATCTCCCTCTCTCCTCTCTCTCTCTTCTCCTGTCTTCTCTCTCCTATCTCTTCCCTCTCTCCTTTTCTCCTTTCTTCTCTCTCCCTCCTCTCCTTCTCTCTTCTCTCTCCTCTTTTCTTTCTCCTATCTCTCTCCTCTCTCTCTATTTCTCCCCTCTCTATCTCCTCTCTTCCTCTCTCCTCTCTTTCTTTCTCTCTTCTTAGGGCCTCATGTTTCTCTCTCCTTTCTTCCCCCATCTTCTCTCTTCTTCTCTCCTATCTTTCTCTATTTTTATAGTCTCTTTCCTTTTCTTCTTGCCATCACCTGAGAAAAGTACCTCTTTCTCTCCCCTAACCCTTTCTCTCTCTCTTATACATCTCTCCTCTTTCTCTATCTCTCCCCCTCTCTTTCTCTCTCTTCCCCTTCTCTCTCTTCTCTCTCTCTTTCTCTCTCTCTCTCTCTCCTTTTTCTCTTCTCTCTCCTATCTCTCTTCTCTCTCTCTTTTCTCCCCCCTCTCTTTTCTCCCCTCTCTCTCCTCTTTTCTCTCTCCCTCTCTCTTCCTCTCCTTTCTCTCTTCTCTCTCCTCTCTCTCTCATCTCTCTTCTTTTCCCCCTCTCTATCTCCTCTCTCTCTCCTCTCTCTTCCCTCTCTTCTCCCTCCTCTCTCTCTCCTCTCTCTCTCTCTCTCTCTCTCTCTCTCTCTTCTTCCTCTCTTCTCTCTCTCTCTCTCTCTTCCTCTCTCTCCTCTCTTCTTCTCTCCCTAAATTCTCTCTCCTCTCTCTCTCTTTCTCTCTCCTCCCTCTCCCCCCTCTCTCCTCTCTCCTCTCTCCTCCTCTCTCTCTCTCTCTCCTATCCTCTCTCTCTCCTCTCTCTCTCCCTCCTATCTCTCTCCTCCTCTCCTCTCTCTTCTCTCTCTTCTCTCTTCTCTCTCTCTCTCTCCTCTCTTTTCTCTCTCCTATCTCTTCTCTCTCTCCCCTCTCTCCTCTCTCCTATCTCTCTCCTCCTCTCTCTCTCCCTCCCCTCCTCTCTCTCTCCTCTCTCTCTCTCTGGCTCTCTCTCTCTCTCTCTCTCCTCTCTCTTTTCTCTCTCCCTATCTCTCTTCCATTTCTCCTCTCTCTCCTATCTCTCTCTTCCTATCTCTCCTATCTCTTTGTTTCTCTCTCTCCTCTCTCTCTCTCTCTCTCTCTCTCCTCTTCAAGTCAATCTCTCTCCTCCTCTCCTTTCTCCCCCCTTTCTCCTTTCTCTCTCTCTCTCTCTCCTCTCTCTCTCTCTCTCTCTCCTCCTCTTTGGCTCCTCCTCTCTCTCATCTCTCCTCCTCTCTCTCTTCCCCCTCTCTCTCTCTCTCCTCTCTCTCTCTCTCTCTCTCTCTCTCTCTCTCTCTCTCTCTCTCTTTCTCTCTCTCTCTTCTCTCTCTCCTCTCACTCCCTATCTCTTCCTCTCTCCCTCTCCTCTCTTTTCTCTCTCCCTTCTCTTTCTCTCTCTCCTATCTCTCTCTCTCTCTCTCTCTCTCTCTCTCTCTCTCTCCCTCCTATCTCTCTCCTCCTTTATCCTCTCTCTCCTATCTCTCTCTTCTATCTCTTCTCTCTCTCCTCTCTCTTCTCTCTCTCTCTCTCTTTTCTCTCTCCCTCCTCTTCTCTCTCTCCCATCTCTCTCCTCTTTCCTCCCTCTCTCTCTCTCTCCCCTGCCTTTTCTTTCTCACCATTCCTCCTCTCTTGTCTCTCCTCTCTCCCCTTTCTTCCTCTCTTCTCTAACCTTTGTGCCTTCTTTTTTTGTAGTATTCCTCTTTAACAATATTAAAATCTCTGTTCTTCTTCTTTTCTCCTTTGGGCCCCATTAGCTATTTTGGTGGGCCCTTCCTTTTCTCTCTTCTCTCCTCTCTCTCCTTTCTCAGCTCTCTCCTTCTCTCTTCTCTCTGGACTCTTCTCTCTTCTCTCTCTCCTGTCTCTCCTCTCTCTTCTCTCTTCTCCTTTCTTGTCCCTCTCTCTCCTTTCTCTCCCTCTCCCTCTCTCCTCTCTTCCCCTCTCTTATCTCTTCCTTCTCTCTCTCTCCTTTCTCTTCTCTCTTTTCTCTCTCCTCTCTTCTTCTCTCTTCTCTCTTTCTCTCTCTTCTCTCTCTCCTCTCTTTTCTCCCTTCTCTCTTCTCTCTCCTCTCTCTTCTCTCTTTTCTCTTCCTCCCCCCCTCTCCTCTCTCTCTCCTCTCTCTTTCCTCATCTCTCTCTCTCCCCTCTTCTCTCTATCTTCTCTTTCTCTCTCTCTATATTTCTCTCTCTGTCTCCCCTTTCTCTCTCCTCTTTCCTCCTTTCCTTCTCTCTTTCTCCTTCTTCTCCCTTTCTCTCTCTCCCTCTCTTCTCTTCCCCTTCTTTCTCTTCTCCTCCTCTCTCTCTCCTTCCTTTTTCCATCTCTCTCTCCTTTTCTCTCTATCTCCCCTCTTTCTCTATCTTTCTCTCTCTTTTTCTATTTCTCTCTCTCTCTCTCATCTCCTCTCTTCTCTCTCCTCTCTCTCTCCTCTCTCTTCTCTCTCTCCTTTTTCTTTCTTCCCTCTCTCTAAAAGTATTATCCATAAGGGCCTCTTCACCTACTCCCATCCTTCTCTCCATATCACACATGCCCTCTCTACCAATTCTAAGTTTCACTCATGGGAAGAACACTACCAATTCCAAAGTATCACCTATGAGGATCTTACTCACATCTCTATTTCTCTCCATGGTATTTCATAGTCTTATTCACACATCTTTCCTCAACCCTCTGTTCCATTACCAACAAAGTATCATTCATGAGTAACATGTTCACACATGCCCATGGGGTCACATCTACTATCTCTACTACCAATTCTAAAATTATGTCAATTCTAAAGTATCACCCATGTGGAAGCTTACACACCATCATGCCCATCACACTTACTACCAATTCCAAAGTATCATCTCGGAATATTCTATTTTGAGCATTTGCAAGGGTTTCAAAAACTTTCTATTTTTTTTTTCTCTGGGGTGCTTCTAGAGCCTCCCTCTTTTCTCCTATAGCATCTAGAACACCCTAGAACATTCTATTTTGAGTTTTTTGCAAAGTTCTCTAAACTTTTTACTTTTCTCTCTCTTCTTACTTTCTATTTTAGAACTTCTCTGCCTACCCTAGAGCATCCTCTCTCTTCTAGGACATTCTATTTGAGGTTTTTACAAAGTTTAAGCAAACTTTCTATTTTTAGACTAAAACTTTCTATTCTTAGAATGAAAGGTGCTTACCTTTGAACATCTAACCATTCGAAAAATTCTATTTTGAGCATTTGCAAAATTTCCAAAACTTTCTATTTTTGGATTGAGGTGTTTACCCATGAGCATCTCAACATTCGAGAACATTCTATTTTGAGCATTTGCAAAGTCTTAAAAAACTTTTTTTTTTTTTAGACTGAAACTTTCTATTTTTAGGCTGGGGTGCTTACCATGAGCACCTACAAAGTATTATTCATGAGTAACATACTCATACATGCCCATGAGGCACAATTCTAAAACATGTCAATTCTAAAGTATCACCCATGTAAAGCTTCCTTTCCCATTATACCCATCACACTTACTCTTTCTATTTTGAGCATTTTTGCAAAGTTTTTCAAAACTTTTTTTTTTTTTTAGACTACCTTATTTTCTATTTTTTTAGGCTTCTGCTTACCTTAGAGCATCCCCATTCTAGGACATTCTATTTGAGTTTTTACATTTTTTTTTTTCCTTTTAGACTAAAACATTCTATTTTTTTTTTAGTACTTGCTTTGAGCATCTACACCATTCGAACATTCTATTTTGAGCATTTGCAAAGTTTCAAAAAAAAACTTTCTATTTTTGGATTGAGGTGTTTACCCATGACCATCTCCTCAACATTCGAACAACATTCTATTTTGAGCATTTGCAAAGTCTTAAAAAACTTTCTATTTTTTTAGATTTTACCATGAAACTTTCTATTTTTAGGCTGAGGTGCTTACCCATGAGCACACGGAACATTCCACAATATTCTATTTTGAGTATTTGCAAAGTTTCAAAAACTTTCTATTTTTAGGCCTCTCTATTTTTATTTTATACCCATGAGCACTGGAACATTCGAACATTCTATTTTGAGCATTTGCAAAGTTTCAAAAACTTTCTATTTTTAGACTTGAAACTTTCTATTTTTTAGGCTGAGGTGCTTACCCATGAGCACACAGAACATTCCTCTCTATTTTGAGCATTTGCAAAGTTTCAAAAACTTCTATTTTTTAGGCTGAAACTTTCTATTTTTAGGCCCTCTATCTTACCCATGGGCTGGAACAATCTAGAACATTCCAAGAGATTCTAGAACATTCTAGAACATCCTAGAGTATCCTTGAATTAATTAGGCCCCTTAACTAAGCATGGACTCCTATTATTTCAAGAAAAGGCTGGTTGGTCTAGTGGTAGGGGTGGGGGTTTGGGGGCAATGTCCGGGTTCAAGTCCAGGTGGTAAACCAAAAAATTTTGTCCACCAAACTTGGGAGCTTTTGGGAGGCCAAGGCCAGGGACGGCCGAGATCAAGCCCGCGTGGCCTCCTCCCACCGTTGGATGGGGTGGACTTCCGCGACTCTCACTCACTCACTCCTGACCGGGCGCTATTTCTTTTATTATATTAGACTAGAAAGGGCCGGAAACCTGGCTTCTTTCCCTTTTTCTTCGGCTCTCGGCCTCCTCCTCCCTTCCTCGCCTCGGTTTGGGCCCACCCACGTGCCCTATCTCCCTCTCTCTTCTCTCCTCTCTCTCTCTCTCTTCTCTCTCTCTCTCCTCTCTCCCATGTCTCTTCCCTCTCTCTCTCTCTCTCCCCTCTCTCTCTCCCCCCTCTCTCTTCTCTCTCTCCCTCTCTTTCCCCTGTCTCTCATCTTTCTCTCTCCTCTTTTTTTCTTCTCTCTCCCCTCTCTCTTTCCCCCTCTCTCATCTCTCTTCTCTCTCCTCTCTCTTCTTTCCCTCTCTCTCTCTCCCCCTCTCTTCCCTCTCTCTCTCTCTCCTCTCTCCTCTCTTCTCTCCCCTCTCTCTCCTCCCTCCCCTCTCTTCTCTCATGCTCCCTTCTCTCTCTCTCTATCTTTCTCTCTCCTTTCTATTTCTCTTTCTCTCTCTCTCTCTTTTCTCCCTCTTCCCTCTCTCTTCTCTCTCCTCTGTGCTCTTGTCTCTCTCTCCTCTCTCTCTCTCTCTCTCTCTCTCTCTCCTCCTCTATCCTCTCTCCTCTCTGCTCTCTCCTCTCTCCTCTCTCTCTTTTTTGCCCCTCTCTATCTCCTCTCTCCTCTCTCTCTCTCTCCTCTCTCTCTCCTATCTGTCTCCTCTCTCTCTCCTGTCTCTCTCCTGCCTCTCCTCTCTTCTCTTTCTCTCCTCTCTCCTCTCTCCTCCTCTCCTCCTCCTATCTCTCTCCTCTCTCTCTATTTCTCCCCTCTATCTATCTCCTATCTCTCTCCTCTCTCTATCTCCTATTTCTCTATCTCTTATTTCTCTCGTCTCTCTCTATTTCTCCTCTCTCTCTCTACCTTTCTCTCTCTTTTCTATTTCTCTCTCTCCGTCTTCTCCCTCCTCTCTCTTCTCTCTCCTCTCTTCCTCCTCTCTCTTCTCTCTCTAGCTTTTTTTTAGAACATCCTAGAAGGTTATAGGATCATCAGGGAGGGGGGGAGAGGGATTGAGATGTTTACCCATGAGCATTTGCAACCCATCTTCCCTCTCCTCTCTTCTCTCTCTTTCCTCTCTCTTCTCTCCTCTCTCCTCTCTCTCCCTCCTCTCTCCTCTCTCTCTATTTCTTCCCTCTCTCTATCTCCTCTCTCCTCTCTCCTCTCTCTCCTATCTCTCTCCTCTCTCTCTCCTCTCTCTCTCTCTCCTCTCTCCTCTCTCCTCTCTCCTCTCTCTTCTCTCTCCTCTCTCCTCTCTCTCCCCCATTTCTCCCCCCCTCTATCTTTCCCTCTTCTCTCTCTAGCTTCTCTCCTATCTCCTCCTCTCTCTCTATTTCTCCCGTCTCTCTCTATGTGTCCCCTCTCTCTCTATCTTTTTGTCTCTCTCTCCTCTCTCTTCCCTCTCCCCTTTCTTTTTTCTTTCTCCTCTCTCTCTATGCATCTCTCTCGTCTCTCTCTCCCCTCCCCTCTCTCTCTATCTTTCTCTCTCTTCTCTCTCTTCTCTTTTCTCTCTTTTCCCTCTCTTCTCTCTCCCCTTTTTTCCTTCTCTCTCCTATCTCTCTCCTCTCTCTCTATTTCTCCTCTCTCTCTTTCTCTCTCTCTCTCCTCTCTCTTCCCTCTTCCCTTTCCCTCTTCTCTCTCCTCTCTCTCTTCTCTCTCTTCTCTCTCCTCTCTCTTCTTTCCCTCTCTCTCTCCTCTCTCTCTCTTCTCTCTTCTCTCTCCTCTCTCTCTCTCTTTCTCTCCTCCTCCCTCCCTCTCTCTCTCTCTCTCCTCTCTCTCCTTTTTCCCTTCTCTCTCTCTCCTATCTCTCTCTCTATTTCTCCCCTCTCTCTACCTTTCTCTCTTTTTTCTATTCCTCTCTCTCCCTCTTCTCCCTCCTCTCTCTTCTCTCTCCTCTCTCTCTCTCCTCTCCCTTCTCCCCTCTATCTTTCCCTCTTCTCTCTCTAGCTTCATTCTAGAACATTCTAGAAGTTTCTAGGATCATCAAGGCTTTTAATTAACCAAAGGAATTTCCATTGGCCTAGCCTTAACTAAGTATGGACTTCCTATTTTGTTGAAGAAGAAATGCTTGGTTTAGTGGTTAGAATTGGGGGTAGGGGGCTAGTCTTGGGTTGAATCCACCATGCAACATAAAATTTTTAGATAGTGGTTGGAAAAAGGGAGAGGGCTTTGTCCCTCTGGCAACATAAATGCTTCAGCGTTAGGACCCGTCCGGATCAGTCTTCCTTCTTCACGGATCATCGATGGGGTGGAGTTACATTCGGGTTTAGCCATTGGCCTAGCCTTAACTAAGTATGGACTTCCTATTTTTGTTGAAGAAGAAATGCTTGGTTTTAGTGGTTAGGGTGGGGGTAGGGGGCTAGTCTTGGGTTCGAATCCACCATGCAACATAAAATTTTAGATAGTGGTTGGAAAAAAGGGAGAGGGCCTGGGATCGCGCCACGTGGCGCGTGAAGCAACGCGTTAGGACCGTCCGGATCGCGCCAAGTGGCTTCACGGAGGCCGTCGATGGGGGTGGAGTTACATTCGTTAATAACGCGGTATTTTCTTATTATATTAGACTAGAAAGGGCGGGCGGCGTGGTTTTACCTCTTTAAACTCAGATCCTGGCTCGGCCCCTCAGGATGCCTCGGGGCCTAGCCATGTAGTTTTAGTGCTAATTTCAATATATCACTCATTAGGAGCTTACTCGCATGCATACCTACTATCAATATGTACTACCAATTCTAAACTATCACGCATTGAGGATTTTAAAGAGCTCTTTAAAAAATGTTCTATTCAAAAGTCTCGACCAAATATTTTATTTATATAAGTGCCTCTTTATATACAACATTCGGGGTGTATGTTCGATGGTCTTTTTGCAATGCACCCTGACGTGATGTCTCCGTGATGGCAATTTTGACTCCGTCTTGTGAGGTGCACCTTGACAGGGCGACGTAAAGTTGTCCATGGGCAAAAACCAGGTCTTTGGCAAGTAGAGCCTGATCTCCGAGATTGCCCTTGCGACTTATTGATCGTCATTGAGAATGCTAAAAGCCGGATTGGGTATTGTCTTCTAGTGAAGGGTATGTCTGTCGGATGGCGTTAAGTTGATTTTTGGTAATGGGGTAGGGTGCCTCTGAATTAGCCCGACTATTTCCATACGTGGGATTCTGCGTGTTGCATGTGTGATCTGGCGAGTTCCATTGCATAGGCCACCTTGAGGATACATGTTCCTAAGCAACATTACTATTGCTCCCACCTTGATATTGAGCTTGTGGTGGCATTAGGAAGGTGTGAGGTGATTGATAATTCAATCCGGAAATTTGATGTCCTCTTCATCTTCAGGATTGAGGGGTATCAATGCCCGATTATATGGGTGCAAGTCTCCATGCAATCTTTGTAGGGTCTTATCGCTAAGGCTCGGTGTGTCTTCATTTTTTGGAGATAGTATAGATTTCTCGAATAGGTTCCATGTTAAAATTTGGGTCTATACTTTCGTTCCAAACACCTCGCCGATAATGTTATTTTCGCAATACACTTGCTCGGCAACTCAGCGGCGTCTTCGGGGGTAGGCTGGGTCATTCATTAGTTCTCAGGTCGCCAAGCTTCGGCATATTCAGACCATTCTCTCTCTGCCCTTGCCGAACCGCGCGTGTTAAGTTGTTAGTTTAAATGTCTTGAAGTGCTTCCCGGGGTTGCTCTTAACACATTTGCAAGAATCTCCATCTTCTTGGCTGGGTTTGATTCACGGGCAACTCTGGCACTAAAATCACAGCCGGCCAATACAACCATTCCCCAAATGGTGCAGGGTCCGGTCAATTTCCTTCAAGGCGGTGTCCCTCTCTTTGTCGGTCGCGTCGAATCGTCATGCTTAATTCATCCCACACCAAAAGCGTTGCTTTTCTTATTTTATCTCCTTTGTTTGCTCGTGGCGTGGCGCCTTGGTCGGATGTTGCCAGTGTCGGGGTTGTTAGGGGCTTGAAGGTAGAAGTCCTTGTTTGGGCTCCCTTGAGCAAAAGGCTCGCTATGCCTGTCCATGCAACTGCAATAACACCGAGCTCTCTTCCTCTTAACATGCTAATAACTGTATTGAAGACAAACGTTTTCCCAGACCCCCCAGGACCATCCACATTTATACACGAATGTGATGATTGGACTCCTTCAATTGCAAGGAGAACGGCGTCAGCTATTTCCTTTTGGTCTGAAGTCAATCTTGCATATCGCTCATCGCCTCTAGCCTTTTCAAAGGCTACATCGAATGTCTGATTAACAGTCGCATCATGGTACCGGGTGATTCTTGGCTCTGGAAGTTGCATTGACTGGCAATTCGTCCCATTTGCAAGGAAGATTTCATTCATGGATAACAATGCTGCATTGTATGCATCTTCCTCCGGCATATCACGGGCATAATCTTCTGCTAAATGGCGCTTGAACTTGTCCCACAGGTTAAATGGATGCGAGGAGGACCATATCTATTTTGAGATGAAGAGACGTTTAGCGCATATTGGTAGGCATTTGAAAAGTAATATGATCGTCAAAGCGTTCTTTCCCCGTACTGCGTCATCTACTAACAGTCCAAGTTCCTTTCTTTGTCTCATGAAATGTATTGCATTGTTTCCTGTTGACATTTTCCTTATCCTCAAAGCTAGTGATGCCTTTTTACGTGTAGCAAATAAGCGCAAATAATACCTTTCCATATCTTTTGGGCTGACATTATACATCCTTGAAATTAATTTGTACTTGCCTTCCCTTATCTTCCAGATGCCTTGGCCTTTTATAAAAGTGTAATGATGGGGAATCTCTCGGATATGTATATTCTTGGGGCAGTTGCATCAACTTTATTTAGCTCGAACTGGTGAGCATCGTATGTTTTGTTGCGCTCTTCGGCTCTAAGGCAATTAGTTCTTGACCTTCTTCATAATACCCTCATTTGTTTGTTGGGCAAATGAGCATTCAATCTCAAAACAATATGATAGTTAGTAATAATAAGATATATTCTAGGTTCCAAAGCAACAACATGTGCGTCTATTTATAATATGACCCAATTAGTATTAATAAAATATAGTGTGGGTTCCAAATTAACAACCTCCCGCACATATTGGGATGTGTGGTGCATTTTGTAACTAAATGTCCCTCCACATTTATTCAGTGCGCTTGGGATGTATCTTGTATCAAGGAATTCTTGTATCTCGTCCCAATTGTATGTGGCTTGCATAATACGTGTCTGGGCGTCTTTGTTAGTGCAATACTTGCTCGATCATGGCCTTTATGGATGTACTTAAAATATACTTTATGCTTGCAATGCTTTGAAACCTTTGCTCCCGTTTATATGGCAAGCATACTTCTTCAAGAGATAGGCATTATATGGAACAACCATCTTTCTTGTCTATCATTCTATTTCCTTGCTCATATTGAATGCCGGGGCGCCTTCTATATTAGGGTATCCATTCTCTTTAATTGAGGTACTTTTCCAAATTCTTTGGGAAAACCTTTAGAACACTCCATTGTTCCAGTCTTTTCATTCAGTTTCATGCAGTGAGGTGTAATGGTCCATGCACCATGCATTTTTTACAATCTCGTGCAATTCGAGGGGTCTTCGATTAGATTGGTCGATATATGAATAGAAAAATAATATGAAGTTTACTTATATTACCATATCGAAGTGAAAAAGAGCAATTTTGTATATACAGTATTTCAGCACTTGTGATCTGTCAATGTCATCCGCTATCCCATTTTGTCTGTTTGTTCCATTATTAATAGCATATGACGATTTGGGAGACCTTCAAAACCGTATTCAATTGTGTATGAATATGCTTTAACTTTTCAAGAATATCTTTTTCCAAAATATCATGGAGGATTGCCATTAGTTTAATGTGGTACCGCACCACGCAACAAATCAGTCTATCCTCGGCGATTGGCCTACCTCTAAATTATCTCTAATTTAAAGCCAATTTGTATTGCCACAACACATGTAATGAGCAGTGCGGCTTCCCAAATCTCCTTACCCAATGCCATGGAATCTTGATAGTTTTGTTTGCATAGCGCGTGCGGCGGAATAAGCGGCGGCGGTAAGATAACCAATGGTCGGATGCCAACCCACATTGCCTCTGCTTCATGGTTCACATAATCAATCAAACCCTCATACATCTCGACAAAAAACTTTTTTGGTTGGTGATAGAAATTCAAAGGTATTGGCCTCTATCCTTGCGTAGGCATCAACTATGAACTGTTGCGTTAGTCTTCTATTCTTTCGGAAAAAGGCTAGGATTGAACTCAAATTTAGGGTGCTATCACGTTACGTATTCCTTGTTCGTGTGCTTGGTCTATACAAATAATCTTGCCAACATGGATCTTTTTTGTCTCGGCAAACTCGATGAAGCGGTTACTTGGTTTCTCATATTCATTTGCCACCCTTATGCACTTGGTATTAACAATGGGTAAATGGAATCTATGTATGGGTCGATAATGGCGATATTTACGGGCCGCCGCCTTTTTGATGGATGCATATATCCCTATTAAAGGTGGCTCCCCATCTCTGGATTCACAAATATCCACAAAACCTCATTTAGAATACGAGGGGTTGTATCTTCCGACTTTTCTTCTCTCTAGTCTGCCCTATCATCCTTTGAAGTACATCCTTGCCCTCTGTCCATGTAGCCGCTCGTGCATTTTTCCTCTACCTCGTGCATCATATGCAAGGCCTTCCCAAATGGGTTGCTTGCTCCTTCTCTTTCCCTCTCTTCAAGTTGCCTCATAAGGTCCATATCACATTACTCATTGTGGACATTTTGTGCCCTATATCTTATATTGCATATTCCATGTCTAGAATGTATAGGCTTCTTTCATCTCCTCTCGTGGTGATGCATTATCCTGTCGGGATAAGCCTCCCCCGGATCTATGATAGACTTGGCCATGAATCTTAAAGCAATATGGGCTCAGTCTATTGAATCTGCTGTATATCCGTTCAAAAATGATACAAATGCCAATGCATTATTATAAGATTTCGATATGGGACTTGAATTCCTTGCTTTTGGGTTCTCTCTCCTAATAAATGGTATAATAGCTCTCCATTGGCCATTTCTCTCTCCTTCTCTCTTTACCATCATCTCCTTCTCTCTCTCCTCATGTTTAAATGTTAATGCATCTCTCTATTTCTTCTTCTCCTCTCTCCTCTCTCTCTCCTCTTGAGGTTCTCGTTTCCCTCTCATTAGTCAGGGCTCTCCTCTCTTCTGAAGGATTATCCCCCTCTCTCCTTCTTTTTCTCTCTACAGCTCTCCTCTCCTCATGTTCTTCTTCTCTCTTCCTCTCTCTTCTAAGAACCTCTCTCCTCTTCTCTTTCCTCTCTTCTCTCTCCAGCTTCTCTATCTCGCTTCTAGAAGGTTCTCTTCCAGGCTTTTAATTAACCCAGTCCCCATTTCTTTCCTCTGCTCATGGGCCTTCCCTCTCTTTCAAAGAAAGGCTCCCCTCTAGTGGTCTCCTGGTTTGGGCAGTAATCACCCTTCCCTCTCCACTTTCCCTCTTCTTTGGTCCACCAACTTGGGACCTTCCGCCTCTCATCCGTCTCTCCTGGCGGGTCTGAGGCACTCTCTTCTCTCTTCACAGGGCATGGTGGGCTAATCTCCGACCGCAGCTCCCTCCCCTCTCTCTCTCTGGCTTTTGAACCTGCTTTCCTCCACTTCACTCTCATGGTGGATCCCTGTCACGATGGCTCTCTTTCCTATCTCTCCCTCTCCTATCCGTCTCCCTCTCTCCCTCTACTTCCCTCTCGGAGTTTTCTCCCTTTCTATTCCTTCGGCTCTTCTCCCTCCTCTCTCCCCTTCCTTTCTCTCTTCTCTCTCCTCATGACCACTTCCTCTCTGCATGGTGGGCCCTATCTCTCAGCTCGCTCCTCCTCTTTCCCTATTCTTTATTTGTGCTCTTAATGTTTCTTCTCTGTTTGGCCCTTCTATCCGCCCTCTCTCGCTCTCTCTTACTCTCCCTCTCTCTTGCAAAGTCATCTCTTCTTTCTCTTTTTGGTACCTTTCTCTATCTCGGACACGTCTAGCTTCTTTCTCCTCTAACGTCTCCTCCCTTTGTCTGCGCGGCATTGTTCTATTCTATTTTTTCCTATCAACAATTTATTCTGCACAAACATTATATAGAAGCACGATTAGGATAACAGTTATGGAATATGTATGTATTTAGAACATTGTGGAAGATCACACAACAATTATTCCAATCACATTCTAAACTTTCTATCTTGGGTCTGAGGGGTGCACGAATATAATACTTTCTATGTTTTCAGAAGATTCTATTTTGAGCATTTTCAAAGTTTGAAAAAGATTGCATTTTGACCATTTGCAAAGTTTCAAAAAACTTCTATAGATTCTAGAAGATTCCAGAGCTATGTACAATATCCTAGACCACTTTCTATTTTTAGACTATGGTACTTTCTATTTTTAGACTGAGGTGCTTACACGTGAGCATCGGGACATTCCAGAACATTCTATTTTGAGCATTTTGAAAGTTTTAAAAAACTTTCTATTTTTAGACATTCTAGAAGACTCTAGAAGATTCCAGGACATTCCAGAAGGTTCTAGAAGATTGCATTTTGAGCATGAACAAAGTTTCAAAAAACTTTCTATTTTGAAATATTCTAGAAGACTCGGCATTCGACAACATCCTAGAGCATCCTTGAATTTTTTCTAAAGTTCCTTGTTCCAGAACTTCTAAGTATGTAACACATTGTAGCAGTTTACATTGTAGCAGTTTCAAGAACACTCTACATGTTTTGAGCATTTGTAAAGTTTCAAAAAACTTGTATTTTTAGATATTCTAGAAGACTCTAGGACATTCCAGCACATTCTAAGAGATTCTAGAAGATTCCAGAGCTATCTAGAACATCTTAGACCACTTTCTATTTTTAGACTATGGTACTTTCTATTTTTAGATTGAGTGCTTACACGTGAGTATCTGGGACATTCAAGAACATTCTATTTTGAGCATTCTCAAAGTTTTAAAAAACTTTCTATTTTTAGACATTCTAAAAGACTCTAGAACATTCTTATTTTAATTCGGGCTGGTTCTAGAAAGTGGTGGAGCTGGGGTTTGCAAAGTTCCCTGTTCCAGAACTTCCTACCCCAAAAAACTTACTATTTTTGGACTGCCCCAAAAAACTTACTATTTTTGGACTGCCTTGCCTATCTATGGGCGTGTAACACATTGTACCAGTTTCAAGAACACTTTAGAATTCTATCTACAACACCTTGGAATAGTCTTAAAAAGTTTGTATTCTTATGCGGACATTTAGAGTATTCAAAGATTCTTATAAAGAACTTTCTATTTTTAGAGTGTGGTACTTACTTGCGGTTTCTAGAAGCTTCAACACTGCCATTAAACTGAAATGCCCATTTGCCTAACAATTGGCTCTTTATATACTGAAAAACGGTCTCTTTTTACTACGAATGCATGTGGGATATTTCTCCAAACCCTAAATGTATGGCCACTTATATACTGGAAAAGAGGCCTCTTTTCTGCAAGAATGCATGTGGGATATATATGCAATACCTTAACATTCATCGCCCTTAATTATATTTGAACTCTAATTTCTTTTAAGAATTAATGTTGGGCCTATTGGTAAGGATGGGTTTTTTTTATTGCAATAATCAGGGTTCGAAGCCTACACAAAACATAAAAAGTGTTTAAAGGACCTAGAGCATTTAAAAATTTGTAGAATATTCTATTTTAACTCCTCTCTCTCCCCTCTCTCTTCCCTCTCCCCTGTCTCTCTTCTCTCTCCTCTCTTGCTCATCTCTCTTCTCTATCCTCTTTGCTCTTCTCTCTCTCCTCTCCCTTCTCTCTTTCTCTCTCCTCTCTCTTTGTCTCCCTCTCTCCCTCTCCCTCTCTCTCTCTTCCATCTCCTCCCTCTCTCTCTCATCTCTCATCTCTCTCCCATCTCTCTCCCATCTCCCTCCCTATCTCTCTCTCTCTCTCTCTAAAAAAATAAATAAAAAATACATCTCTCTCTCTATTCCTCTCTCTCTTGCCTCCTCTCTCTTCGCTCTCCTCTCTCTCTTCCCTCTCCTCTCTCTCTCTCTCTCTCTCTCTCTCTCTCTCTCTCTCTCTCTCTCTCTCTCTCTCTCTCTCTCTCTCTCTCTCTCTCTCTCTCTCTCTCTCTCTCTGTCTTTATCTCTCTTTTCTCTAGCTTTATTCTAGAACATTCTAGAAGGTTCTAGGATTGTGTATGTTTTAAACCTTGTCTGTGCCCCACCTTTAACAATATTGAAATCATCATGTTTTTCAAGGAACTAATACTTGCCCTACTGGTTGAGATTCCCTCTCTGAGGGTGCCACTCTCTCCTCTCTAGGGCTCTTCCCTCGTAAACCAAAAAAATTTCACACCAAAGCTTTTAATTAAGCAAAGGAATTTCCATTGTCCTAGCCTTAACTAAGCATGGACTTCATATTCTTTAAGAAAAAGACTGGTTGGTCTAGTGGTAAGGGTGGGGGTTTGGGGGCCAATGTCCTCTCCTTCAAGTCCATGGTAAACCAAAAAAAATTTTGTCCACCAAACTTGGGAGCTTTTGAGGCCAAGGCCCTCTCGGGCCCTCTCCTCCTCCTCTTTTTCCCGCATCCTCCCCCTGTCTCTGGACGTGGAATACTCACTCACTCTCTTCACTCCGCTCTCTCGCTATTTTCTTATTATATTAGATACTAGAAAGGGCCCGGCTTTCTCTCTATCTCCTCTTTTCCTCTCTTGCTCGGCCTCCCTCCTCTCTATTTCTCCTCCTCTCTCCTATCTTTGGACCCTCCCATGTGCTCTCTCTCTCTCTCTCTCTCTCTCTCTCTCTCTCTCTCTCTCTCTCTCTCTCTCTCTCTCTCTCTCTCTCTCTCTCTCTCCATCTCTCTCTTTCTTTTCTATTCCTTTTTCTCTTCTCTCTCCTCTCTCTTCCCTCTCTTCTCCTCTTTTACATCTTCTTCCTCTCTCCTCTCTCTCTCTCTCTCCCCCCTTTTCTATCTCTCTTCTCTCTCCTCTTTTCCGGACCTCCCGGCCCCGTGCCTCGCTTCCTCATTTAGGCCACCCTCGTGCCTCCCCTCTCTCTCTCTCTATATTCTCTCTCTCTCTCTTTTCTCTCTCTCTCTTCTCTCTCTCTCTCTCCTCTCTCCTCTTTCCTCTCTCTCTCCTCTCTCCCCTCTCTTTCCTCTTTTCTGTCCTCTCTTCTCTATCTCCTCTTTTCCGTCTCTCTCTTCTTTCTCCTCTCTCTTCTTTCCCTCTCCCTCTCTCTTCTGTCTCTTCTCTCTCCTCTCTGCTCTCCTGTCCCTCCTCTCTCTCCTCTCTCCTCTCTCTTCCCTCTCTTCTCTCTCTCCTCTCTCCGTCTCTCTCCTATCTCTCTGCTCTCTCTCTATTTCTCCCCTCCCTCTCTATCTCTCCCCTCTCTCTCTATCTTTCTTTCTCTCTCTCTTTCCCTCTCTCTCTCTCTCTCCCCCCTCTCTCTTTCCTCTCTTCTCTGCCTCTCTCTCTCTCTCTCTCTCTCCTTCCTCCCCTCTCTCCTCTCTGTTCTCCTCTCTCCTCTCTCCTCTCTTCTCTCTCTCCTCTCTCCTCTCTCTAGGGATCTTTCCTCTTTCCTCTCTGGCGTAAAAAATACATCTCTCTCTCTCTCCTCTCTCTCTATTTCTCCCCTCTCTCTCTCTCTCTCTCTCTCTCTCTCTCTCTCTCTCTCTCTCTCTCTCCCCTCTCTCTCTCTCTCTCATATCTCTCTCTGCATCCTCTCTCTCTCTCTCTCTCTCCTATCTCTCTCCTCTCTCTTCTCTCTCCTCTCTCTCCTATCTCTCTCTCCTATCTGTCTCCTATCTCTTCTCTAACTGTCTATTTTTAGACTGAAACTTTCTATTTTTAGACTGAGGTGCTTACCCTTAAGCATCTGGAACATTCCAGAACATTCTATTTTTAGCATTTGCAAAGTTTCAGAAAACTTTCTATTTTCGGATTGAGGTGTTTACCCATGAGCATCTGTAACACTCCATAAAATTCTATTTTGAGCATTTGCAAAGTTTCAAAAAACTTTCTATTTTTAGACTGAAACTTTCTATTTAGGTGCTTACCCATGAGCATCTGGAATATTCCAGAACATTCTATTTTGAACATTCGCAAAGTTTCAAAAAACCTTCTATTTTTAGACTGAAAACTTTCTATTTTTAGATTGAGGTGCTTACCCATGAGTACCTGGAACATTCCACAACATTCCATTTTGAGCATTTGCAAAGTTTCAAAAAAACTTCTATTTTTAGATTGAAATTTTCTATTTTTAGACTGAGGTGCTTACTCATGAGCATCTTTCTCTTTCCTCTTCTCCTCTCTCTCTCTCTCTCTCTCTCTCTTTCTCTTTCTCCTCCCTCCCCTCTCTCCTCTCTGTTCTCCTCTCTCCTTTCTCCTCTCTTCTCTCTCGCCTCTCTCCTCTCTCTTCCCTTTTTCCTTCTCTCTCTCCTATCTCTCTCCTCTCTCTCTATTTCTCCCCTCTCTCTCTCTCTCTCTCCTTTTTCCTCTTTCTCTCTCTCCTATCTTTCTCCTATCTCTTCTCTCCTATCTCTCTCTCTCTCTCTCTCTCTCTCTCTCTCTCTCTCTCTCTCTCTCTCTCTCTCTCTCTCTCTCTCTCTCCTCTCCTATCTCTTCTCTAACTTTCTATTTTTAGACTGAAACTTTCTATTTTTAGACTGAGGTGCTTACCCTTGAGCATCTGGAACATTCCAGAACATTTTATTTTTAGCATTTGCAAAGTTTCAGAAAACTTTCTATTTTTGGATCGAGGTGCTTGCCCATGAGCATCTGTAACACTCCATAACATTCTATTTTGAGCATTTGCAAAGTTTCAAAAAACTTTGTATTTTTAGACTGAAAACTTTCTATTTTTAGACTGAGGTGCTTACCCATGAGTACCTGGAACATTCGATAACATTCTATTTTGAGCATTTGCAAAGTTTGAGCATCCGCAACATTCTATAACATTCTATTTTGAGCATTTGCAAAGTTTCAAAAAACTTTCTATTTTTAGACTGAAAAGTTTCTATTTTTAGACTGAGGTGCTTACCCATGAGCACCTGGAACATTCCACAACATTCTATTTTGAGCATTTGCAAAGTTTCAAAAAACTTTCTATTTTTAGACTGAAAACTTTCTATTTTTAGACTGAGGTGCTTACCCGTGAGCACCTGGAACATTCCACAACATTCTATTTTGAGCATTTGCAAAGTTTCAAAAAAACTTCTATTTTTAGACTGAAACTTTCTAATTTCAGACTGAGGTGCTTACTCATGAGCATCTGGAACATTCTAGGACATTCCAAGAGATTCTAGAACATTCTAGAACCCTTTCGTCCTTTTCTTTTGCTCCTTTAGGTCGGCAAGGGCCTTACCTCCGGGCTGGTTGGTCTTTAGGAAGGGCCCCACCATGTCTCTTCCCTTTCTTCTCTCTCCTCTCTCCTCTCTCTTCCCTCATCTCCCTTTGCTCCTTTCCTCGGCTCGTGCCTCACCTCCCGGCTCCACCGCCTCGGTGGAGGCCCCATTAGCACTTTTGACTGAGCCCCTTCCCTTTTTTATCATCTCTCTCTCCTCTCTCTCCTTTCTTTGCTCTCTCTCCCCTTCTTTCTGTACTCTCTATTCTCTCTCCTCTCTCTTCTCTCTATTCTCTCTCCTCTCGCTCCTCTCTCTTCTCTCTCCTCCCTTTCTTGTCCCTCCTCTCCCTTTGCATCTCTTCTCTCATCTTCTCTCTCCTCTCTTTCTTCTCTCTTCTCTCTTCTCTCTCTTTTCTCCTTCCCTCCTCTCTGCCATCTCTTCTTCTCTCTCTCCTCCTCATCTTTGCTCCCCTTCTCCTTTTCTCTCTATACTCTCTATTCTCTCTTCTCTCTCTCCTCCCTTCTCTCCTCTCTTCCCCTCTCTTCTCTCTTCCCTTCTCTCTCTCTCCTTTCTCTTTTCTCTTTTCTCTCTCCTGCTCTTCTTCTCTCTTCTCTGTTTTCTCTCTCTTCTCTCTCTCCTCTCTTTCTTTCCCCTCCTCCCTCTTCTTTCTATTTTCTCTCTCTCTCTCTATATTTCTCTCTGTCTCCCCCCTTTCTCTCTCCTCTCTCCTCTTTCCCTTTTTTCCTTCTCTCTTTTCTCCTTCTTCTCCCCTTTCTCTTTCTTCCCTCTCTTCTCTTCCCCCCTCTCTCTCCCCTTTTTTCCATCTCACACATGCCTTACTACCCATACTCACACATGCCCATGAGGTCACATCTACTATGTCTACTACCAATTCTAAAGTATGTCAATTCTAAAGTATCACCCACGTGAAGCTTACACACACCCATCATACCCATCACACTTACTATCAATTCCAAAGTATCATCTTCAGAATATTCTATTGTGGGCATTTGCAAGGTTTCAAGAAACTTTCTACTTTTAGACTGAGGTGCTTCTAGAGCATAGGTGGTTGCCCTATAGCATCTAGAACACCCTAGAACATTCTATTTTGAGTTTTTTGCAAAGTTTTAGCAAACTTTTCTGTTTTCAGACTACCGTACTTTCTATTTTTAGACTGAGATGCCTACCCTAGAGCATCTGAAACATTCTAGGACATTCTATTTGAGTTTTTACAAAGTTTAAGCAAACTTTCTATTTTTAGATTAAAACTTTCTATTCTTAGACTGAGGTGCTTACCTTTGAACATCTGTAACATTCCAGAAAATTCTATTTTGAGCATTTACAAAGTCTTCAAAAACTTTCTATTTTTGGATTGAGGTGTTTACCCATGAGCATCTGCAACATTCCAGAACATTCTATTTTGAGCATTTGCAAAGTCTTAAAAAACTTTCTATTTTTAGACTGAAACTTTCTATTTTTAGACTGAGGTGCTTACCCATGAGCACCTGGAACATTCTAGAACATTCCAAGAGATTCTAGAACATCCTAGAGTATCCTTGAATTAATTAGGCCCCAGCCTTAACTATGCATGGAGTTCTATTATTTTAAGAAAAGATTGGTTGGTCTAGTGGTAAGGGTGGGGGGTTTGGGGGGCAATGTCCAGGGTTCGAGCCCGTGGTAAACCAAAAAAATTTTGTCCACCAAACTTGGGAGCTTTTGAGAGGCCAAGGCCCACGGAGGGCCCAGATCAAGCCACGTGGCGCATCCTCCACCGTCGGTCACACATGCCCATGAGGTCACATCTACTATGTCTACTACCAATTCTAAAGTATGTCAATTCTAAAGTATCACCCACGTGAAGCTTACACACACCCATCATACCCATCACACTTACTATCAATTCCAAAGTATCATCTTCAGAATATTCTATTGTGGGCATTTGCAAGGTTTCAAGAAACTTTCTACTTTTAGACTGAGGTGCTTCTAGAGCATAGGTGGTTGCCCTATAGCATTTGGAACATTCTAGAACATTCTATTTTGAGTTTTTGCAAAGTTTTAGCAAACTTTTTTGTTTTTAGACTACCTTATTTTCTATTTTTAGACTGAGATGCTTACCTTAGAGCATCTGAAACATTCTAGGACATTCTATTTGAGTTTTTACATTTTTAGACTAAAACTTTCTATTTTTAGACTGAGGTGCTTACTTTTGAGCATCTACACCATTCCA